>PVLC010029163.1:0-20370 GCA_004027655.1 Graphiurus murinus
GAACCCAGACTAAGCAATCCCAAATCGGTGCTCTTTGTACTCAATCCTGGGTGAACTGGCAGTGTTACAGATTTAGATTCTCAAGGAATCCCACATCTAATCTTGCTTAGATTCTCAAGGACCCACATCTAATCTTATTTATAGTCACCATGTGAGCAAAATATACCAAACAGTTAAGAAAAAAAACCCAAGACAGGAAATTCTCTATGTGTATTTTATATGCACAAGGAACTCTGGAGTTTATTTTCATTGGCTTTCTATGCATTTTTTTAATTGAGAACAACTGAATATTTTCCATTTGAGTCTAAATGGATGTCTCAATCGCAAAGGTGCCTAGAGCTCAGGCTTACATAACTTTCAGTTTAGGTATCCTCCCTGCATTGCACAATCGTCAAATGAGATATGATGCAATTTTTCTTTCTTTCTTTTTTTTTTAAACAGACTAAGCAAAACAAGTATTGGGTAACTCAGATCGCTCTTTATCCTTGTATGTGCTTAACAACCTTGCAGGTCTACTTGAAAAAAAAAAAACAAAAAACTTTGCCCTTGAACAGCAGCAGTTCAGCAAGATATTTAACTTAAAGGTTGGGGAAAGGATGAGGTTTTATAGTGTTGCAATCAGCCCAGCAGGCTGTGATTAAGGCAGAAGGAAGAGAAGGGCACCCACCTCGCTCCGCTCCTCCACTTTCTGTGTGAAAGCAGCCGCAGGGACTGACCCAGAGAAAAGCCAAATACTTCTGGCACATCCTCCTGTTTACTTTATGGAGCGCAGTGCCTGCAATAGGAGTCCACGACTTTCTAATGTAGACTTACCTGTTAAATAAAATGCTGCAGCATTACAGGCAATTTTGAAGAAATGAAACAATCATCTCATCACCCCCAAATCATGATTTCACTCCTGTGTATTCCATTCACCACCCCTTCCTCAGTCCTACCTCGTTTACCCAGTGGGACAGAATGAGGGACTTACCACATGCTGAGCCCTCTCTGGTTAGAAACTGGATGATTCGATTCATATTTATCATCAAATTTATTCCTACAAAAATCCTCCAAGGTTTGCCAAAGGATTTGCTCCCACTTTCCAGAGAAGCATATAACATAAGAAAATATCAGGACCTGCCTAATGCTCCCTGAGCAAGTCATGAATCTGGGATTTGGATCCAGCTGACGTGACCATGAAAGCACTACTTTATTCTGCTAATCAAGGTTGTATCTTTTGTAGTCACCACAACGGGTTGCTTTGTTCTACTCTTTTCAACCAATATTTTGATGTATGCGATCTAAAATAAATTTAGTCTAAATCTCTAAGTTTTGCAGCAAGTATCAGTCTCAGCCCACAAAACAATTTAAGATTGCAAGAAATCTAACTTCGTTTTCTATAAACAGTTGATATCTCTCCATTTCGAGGCTGTGCTTTGCTAGATGGTAAGAACTTACTCTCACCCATCAGGGACTTATTCCTCTGAACCTGGGCAAATTCCAGAGGACTGTTTGTGTTTTTTTGCCTAGAACTAGTGTCTTTTGTGCTGGGGAAAAAGACACATGTGCTTTAACATCTCCTGGAGTGCCCTGATGGATACCCTTCCAACTCCTACTTATCTGTCCTTCAAGGTCATTCTGCATACTTCTGCAAAGCCTGCTCAAGTCTGCCTTGATTCACTACTTCTGTATCTCGGGACCAGATGAATTGGTTATCAGTAGCTCCACAGTTCTGACCTTCCTGGGCCTCTTCAGCTGAGTTCCTGTTTGCAGTGGATCTGCTCTGTTTCTCATGAGGCTCGCAGCTGGTCCACAGGCTATGAAGTTAGTGATGGTTCCCGTGATGACCAGGATGCAGCTGGGCAGGGGGCGGGGCAAGAGAGAGCATTCAGGTGGCACACAGGAGTGGAATTGTCTTGCAGGCGACCAGTCAGTGGGTGCATTTGGATTAGTCAGAGAAACAGAGCAAACAGGACCAAGATGGATATGGGTAGAGATATAGAGAAAATATGAGATATATAGGTAGAGATAGGTATATATATAGAGATAGAGAATATGAGATTTATCTTCAGGAATGGGTTCTGATGGCAATGAAGCCTTGGGAAGTCAAAATCTAATGGGAGGCTGGAAAGAGCAGACAGCTACAGTGGAACCCAGAGCATCTGCTGGAGAATTCCTCCTTGCTGGGAGAAGGGAGGGTCAACCTTTCATGTTATTCAAGCCTTCTGCTTATTGGATGGGGCCCACGCATATTCTAGAGGGTAACCAGCTCTACTCAAAGCTCATGGATTTGAATATAAATCTTTTCCCAAAACACCCTCACAGAAACACTTAGAATCATGTTTGGTGATGTATCCATAAACCATGACCAGACAAGATGACATAAACTAAACATTACAGCATTTTTGCATGAGCAGATATTAGAAACAAAAAGCAGAAAAACAGGCTACTTCTCCCATGCTTTCCTGCTCAGTACTTTACTGTTTATTGATTTATTATTTATTTATTGTTTGTTTGTTTGTAGTAATTGGGATGGAACCTGGGGACATTCAACCTCTGACCTACACCCCCAGCTCTATTTTATTTTGAAACAGAGTCTCAGTAAGTTGCCGAGGGCCTCAGTAGGTTGCTGAGGCTAACTGTTAACCTGCGATCCTTCTGTCTCAGCCTCCCAAGGACTGGGATTATTACAAGTATGTGCCACAATGCCCAGCTCTGCTGAGTACTTTAAATCCAAGTTTTCAACCCTGATTTCTCTGTGAGAAGGCATTGCCAAAAAAGAAGAAGAAGGAGAAGGAGAAGAAATAAAATCCTGTATTTGCAACACATGAATTTCCTTTGAGAAACATTAACTTTTAGGCATATGGTACGCTCCATAGATTCACAAGTGAATACCGATTCTTTGTTTCAAATAATCAACTTTAATGCAGAGATAGAAAACTACTACAAGAAGTTACATCATGGCTTCAATTGCAATAATCAGGATGCTAAGAGACTCATTATTTTGGTGTTTCATCAGTTTTCATTTACTTGTTTTCATATGTGTGTCATGCCGCTGGCTATGTTGAGAATCATTAGAAGAGACAATAAGAAAGTGCCACTGAGTGGTGGCAGGACACCCTGGAGGTACCAGCTACAGCATTACACAGTACCCCACGAAGACCTGAGTAAATGGTGTTTTGATTTCAGAAAACAAAATAGTTGTGCTTCTCCTTAATCACTGGTTCATTTTTGTCCTAAGGGAAAAATGCAAGAGATTACATATAAATGTTTTCTTTCTTTGACTACAGAGGAAGGAAAAACTCAAGGTGAGGACAACCTCTAGCAACTGACAAGACCAGGTGCATCAATGCGTGCAGGCTGTACACCTTTGTATCTTCCCTCTCTCTCTCTCTCTCTCTCTCTCTCCCCCTCCCTCCTTCCCTCCCTCCCCCTCCTTTCCTCTCTCCTTCCCTCCCTCTTATAAGTTCTTTCTTTCTTTAGTTTTTCTTTACTTGTTTTTTAATATCTCATTGTATTTATGGTTTGTTGTCATTCAACTCATCAAATTCATTTTGGAAAGATAGGAAATTAGGTTGCTTCGTGTGTGGATGGATGGATAAATGGATAGACAGATTTTTCCTTTGAGTTATAGAAAATGTCATTGAAGTACAAGCACTCAAGCTTAGTCTAAGAGGATGGGTGGCTGTTTGTTAGGAGAGAGGGACGGTTTGTACCTGGGGGTAGTTGGGATAAAGGGATGACAGTCTTGATTGCATGAATCAATCTTTGGTGAACAGGGCTAATTAAATAAGTGATTTAGTAATCACATCATCTGGTTAATGTACTTTTTAGAATAGGTCCCAGATACTTTGGGCATTATGCTCATGGAAAGCTTTTGAACCAAAAAAAAAAAAAGAAAAAGAAGAAGAAAGAAAGAAAAGCCATCTCCCTATGCTCATCCTGTAATTATCCATTTCTTGCCTACCTCTTGCTGTTTTTGATAAGAGCCATTAGGGTAATAATTACAGACTCCACTAATGTATTAATAACTCTGTAGACTTATACTTCTTTATGCCTCTGTGCAAGACTGAACTACGTTAACCTTTTAAATGTCTTCAGTCGCCTGCTGTGTCAGACTTTTATTAATGGCCTAGCTCAGCTGCCCCGACTCCAGCTCACTGCAAGTGTGTGCAACGTGTAGGGACACAGCTTTCCATTTTGCTCACGGCCATTTCCCTTTTTAGGAACTTGAAATGAAATACTGTGTTTATCCTGTGTCTCCGAAGAATGGACGTCAGCTGCAAAGCCCGAAATAGGCATGGTTTGCTGCCCTAAATATTTGCTTCTTGAGTCAAGTTATTATAATTGCTAGATAGCCTTCTTTAAATATAGAAGGATAGTAGAACTGCACATTTGAAATAAACATTATGTTCGGATGTCGCAATTTCTACTTGAATTTTTAAAATAATATCCTCTGGCTTCGTCAGTGCCATAGAGATGAGATATTTTACTCATCTAAAGTCATGTCATTTTAAGGAGTCAGGATGGCCAGGCCTGGGGAGGCCAAGAGGCCTGGGGGGTCATGGAAGGGTGTTTCTAGCAGTTAGTAAAAGACATCAACTTCACACACCCTTGTGTAAAGCCATTGGTAATCAGCTACCGCCCCAACCCTCCTGGCTGCTGTTTCACTGATAAGTATTTTCAGATTATAAGCAAAAGAGAATACATTTACCACAGACATAGCATATATTAGGGAAACCAACTGCCTTCACATTGTTTGATAACTTATCTCCTAGGACCAGGACACTGAGCTCAAGTTGCAAGGCTGCCTGACATCTGCAGAGATGGCCTTGGGAGAAAAATATTTTCCTATTGTCCTGCTTGGTTTATGCTAAAGTCGGAGAGGAAAATACAGAACTCAAGGTTTCTGCGTGTCCTGGGTGTTTTGATGTGTGTGAGATGCCCACCAGTACTCCCTCCCTGGAGGTTCCTGGAAAAGTTCCACCTGCTGCCACACAGTGAGATGTAGATTCCAATGTTTAATTTTGAAAGGGAATTTTGGAATAGTTTGGTTCCTTGAAATTAAACTTTGGGAGGAGGCATGATTATGGTTTGTTTTTTGGAAGTCGCAGTATTTTGAAAACAATGGTGAAAAGCTTTAAAATTACATGCAGAGAGGAGGAGGAAAGAGAAAGAGGGAAAGAAGAAGAAGAAGGAGAAGGAGAAAGAGAAAGAGGAGGAGGAGGAGAAAGAGGAGGAGGGAGAAGAAAGAAGAAAGAAGAGAGAACCAACACTGAGCAGGGACCATCCTGACGAAGTTATGAATTCTATTAATTTATGTCCAGTACACCTTAGTTTTTTCCATCAGTAACTAATGTAGTTGATAAATATTTACTTTCTATTAATGGGCAAGTTCTTAGACGTATAAAGTAGATGAAGATGGACATTTTTCCCAAAGCTGCACAAACAAGGACAATCAGTTAGAAGTTCCCAAGATTGGCCCCATCGTGAGAATAAACAGGGGTGCTCAGTGCTCAGAGAAGAGGCAGTAGCCACTGCTGAGTCTGGGGAAAGGAGAAGCCGGAGGATACTGCCTGAGAGCTGCTTCTGTTTGCCTCTTCTGGTCTGGGCCATCCCTTTATGCTTGGGCATAGCAATGGCAGAGGTATGAGTTCACAATACTGCTTTAGTCCCTGGCTTAGTACAAACATGTAAGAACCCTTTTCTATTTTTCTTTATTCCTACATTTTACTGATTACTTATTATTTCCCTTTCTCCTATTCTCACTATCAGCAACAATTTCAACCTGGCTAATGCTTTTATCAGATGTTTCTATACACGTGAACACTGTTGCTTTATGTGCATATATATTAATTTCTGCAAGCAGCATTGCCTTTTTATATCCCAGTCTGTTTCTGAAATTCTAATCATGCATTATCTATTCAGTATCTCATGTGTTCATTAATTCTAGTAAAGTCCACCTATTTACCTATTTACCCATTTGTCATAACAATGGAGACATAGGTGATCACCAACTCCCACCTCTACACATGAATGTACTTGTGAAGTAAACTGTTCATGCATCTAAGATTTATGTCCTCTTTAGTAAAAACTAGTTTTTCAGTATTTTTAACATGTACCTGATGGGTAATACCAAGGTGTAGAACACACAGTTCTTTTTCTCTAGATGTTATTGGTTTAGTTAGGGTGTGGAAGAGGACGTATGACCTACAAAAAGATCACTCTTAGGAAAATAGATCAGTTCTAAATAAACAATTCCAAGATGCAGGAGAAAAAATCAGAGAATTTCCAAAGTACTGGATAATATTCCTGGTAAGTATGAGAGAGGGAGGAAGACTACTGGGGGAAAGATTGAGAAACTGACTTGTGAAATGTGAGATTCATTCCAGGAATATAGAACTTCTTTGAAAATAGTGGAGGGGAGGGCAGGAAGAATATTATGATCAGAGTAAACCTAAAGAATCTTTAAAGGTTGGTGTTCAAGACATGCAGGGCATTGCAAGGAGCAAGAAGGAATTATACCCATTGGTGGGGGCACAAGAAATTAGAGAAGTTTCTTAGAAATCCATAGCATGGCCAGGCATGGTAGTATACACTTGTAATCCCAGTACTTGGAAGACTGAGACAGGAGGATCACAGGTTCCAGACCAGTCTCAGTAAATTAACAAGACCCTCAGCAAATTAGCGTGACCCTCAGCAACTTAACAAGATCTTGTTTCAAAATTTTAAAAAGAGGGGTTGGAGGTGTAGGTCAGTGAAAGAGTGTCCCTAGGTTCTATTCCTAGTATCTAAAAGAAGAAAAAAGAAAGAAAGAAATTTATAGCATGCAATTCTAAGTGATTTTAATATTTTAAAATTATGACCAGAGGTGTTTTCCTACTAAGTGATCCTATAAGAATTTGCCAAATAATTAAAATGTGCCTTGCAGTATTCTGAAATCTAGAATTACAGAGGTGAACAAGGCACTATGCTCAGTATTCTCTTGGAATATACATTCTAGTGGGCAAAAGAAGATGATAAATAAAAAGAGTGGATGAATAAATAAGTAACCCAGGCAAGAAGCACCAGATAATATGTATTAGACAACATATCATTGTATGAATTAAAAGAAAAAAAAACCTGCCCCCTCTTAAAGGACAAAATAGAAGGGGGAAAAATGTCACAGCATCTGGGATGAAAGGTTCATCTACTCCGTGCTTCCTTTCACTAATATAAAGGTGCTGCTCTTTTGGCACTCAGGGGAAATCGACTTGTCCCATTTCACTCCCCCTGCCTGGAGTCACAAGCTGTCTGAGGAGGCCCTAGACATGGACACAGATAGGATCAGGTGCTAAAGAGTGGCTGTGGTCGAGGAGGGTATGTAAATCATCATGACCTGAGGTGGTCTCGCTGGGGTGGTGATATCAAAGATGGGAAGGAGCCAGCCATGCAGAGCTGGGGGTACAGCATACCAGAGGAAGGGGACAAGTCCACGCGCTCCAAAAGAAGGGCTGAACAGAAAGTCCAGCGAGCAAGACAGGACAGGAAAGGACAGACACATATTGGTAGCCAAGTTATATCAGCCATGATATAGAGTTTGGATTTTACTTTAAATAAATCATATATGTGTGTTATGTATGGCTCATTGTTGTTGAAGCTAGGAACAATAACTTAATTGAAGAGTGAGCTTACAAAACTTCAAGATTCTTGGTTTCTTTGTAAGATAAAAAATATATACATATAGGTTATGAATCTCTGATTTGTAGAATCAAAAGTTTAGAATTTATAACTAAAAAAGGACTTTATAAATTATTTAGTTCAAAGGTTTTTTTCTTGTTTAAGTGGAAAAATGAGATGAGAGAGAATTTAAAAATAATTGACCCAAAACACACTTATATTAGAATATTAAAATAGTTGTTTTGGGAATTATACACAGAAAAAAAATGCATGTCTGTTTGTGTGGCTATAACAGAATGCCTGAGATTGGGTAATTTATAGAGAACATAAATGCTTTGGCTCATGGTTCTAGAGATTCTGAAGTCCAAGAGCATGGCATTTCCATCTTCTTGCTGCCTTAGAATATGGTAGAAGTCATCCCATGGTGAGAAAGAGCAAGAGAGGGAACTTGCAGCCCCAAGTCCATTTATAATCAGCATTAATTCATTCATGAGGGTGTCTAATCCTCTCTTGGGATCCCACCTCTGATTCCAACACATGCTTTCTGAGGGACATATTCAAATCATAACAGAACATTTAGAGTAAGAAAATATCCCATATATATATATATATATATATATATATAGCAAGTCCAAAAGCTCACGAATGAAACAGCACCAATTAGTTAACCTTCTTATACCTGAACTGATTATGCATGTTTGCAAATCCCCATTCTACTGGAGAGTGAAAATGTAACTGAGGTCTAGTGATTGGCTCTCTTACTCTCTTCCGAGTGTTCTTTCTAAGTTCTAAGACACATTTGCTGCCCTAAGCCATTGATGGTACTGGAAAGAAGCATTGTGTCCCATCTGCAGGACTCCCTTGGCTGATATGGGGTTCTATAACTAGATACCTGAGACTGGGTGAGTTCAAAACAAAACAAAAAACAACAATGTGTTGGGGTCTTAGCCCAGCGGCCCGGAAAGACTTCGCCCCAAGATGGCGCCTGGCAGAGTGCCAGGAACAGCTGACTGCTGAATAACTATCAGGTGGTAACATCCCAGAAGGGGACTGTGCCACATCAGAGCACATGCACCAGCACGTCAGAGATCATGGCCCAAGAATGCTCCCAGGTGAGAGCTGTAGGGCCATACGCAGGCACCTCATGACTCAAGCCCTGATTGGCTCTAAGCCTACGCCCCTTCTGGCCCCACGTTTTACTGCTTGGGTTGATAAGTAGCTCCTGGGTCCCTGGAGGAGGAGAAGGGGAAAGGAGAAAGGAGAAGGAAAAAGGAAGAGAAGAAGGAGGAAAACATAGCGCACAATAAAAGAAGTTTGAACCAGCAACACGTGATTGTCGTCTCCTTGGGTCCTCGCGGGCGGGGGTCCAGCGCAGGGGACGATAACAATGTACTGCTCACAGTTCTGTAGGCAGCTAGGAAGTCCAAGATCAAGGTGGCAGCTGATTTGGTGTTTGATGAGTGTTCATTCCTTTGAGGTGACACCTGATCTGATGTGTCTTCATGGTGAAAGGGGAGAGACAACCTCCCTTTGGCTTCTTTTGTACGGCACTGATGCCATGTATGATCTTCACTTCCCAAAGGCTTCACCTCTTAATACTATCATGATAGGGATTAGATTTAGACATATAAATGGGGGAGGTACAAACGCAACACACTGACTACAGCAATTGTCCTTCTGGATCTTCCCTGTTATTCAAGAATGTCAGGTCTGAAACTTTTGTTCTCTACATTCTGCTGTAGTATAACTGGGTGCCTGATTGAAAGATGTCAATAGAGTAATAGGACATATACTTGAACAAGAGAGAGAGGGGGAAGGAAAGGGGGGGAGAGGCAACATTGGTTAATAATATGGTAAAATATTTACCCATGATATACAACTTAACATAAAAATGTCATTTAAAAACACAAACTATGCTGTGCAGCCATGTTGTAACTCTCTGTAACCTACTATGTCTTACATAATTTGTAATTATATTTTTTAAATATAAATTGCTCCACTCACCAAAGTGCACATGCACTTTATCAAGTATTGGGTAGTGTATGTTAATGTCTCTAAAAACAGATATAGGTATGGATACCACTCACACACACGACAGCCCACCTAAGAAGCAACACAGAGAAGGCCTGTGTGACACGCGGTGGATACTAACCTAAGTCAAACGGTGGGAGGAGCCCCTTCTACATCACTTTCTTCTGGTTTCTCAAAGATCATATCTGGCTGAGTCTTTGATCACTTGTGTCAAATCACGAGAACCAAGCAGTTTTGAAATACGCAAGATCACGTCCGTGTCCCTTCTGCAGTCACAACAACAGACACAGTGACCTGACCCGTCTTCTGAGCCCAGACAGTTACCTGACCCAGATTCTTCTCTTCCCAAGAACAATCACCATCCACTCACCGGTTCTAAGAAGGTGCCTAAGAAGGGCAGTTCGCAGTCACTGTCCTGGGAACCAGGCTGGCCATGGAGAGCACCACCTGAGATGAAAGGCAGGGATGCCGCTGGGTCCATAGCCAAGAGTTTCCTCGACATGCTTATGATATGGATCTCGTGAACAAGGTAGCAAAGCCTCTAAACGCCTCCTCAGAGTAATGATGCTTTGTGTATTAAAATGTCATATGATATTTAAATGCATAAAGCCAAATGTATAGGCTTATGAAGGAAAATATACAGTTTTAAAATGTTGTGCTAAAATACAATTTTAATTTTTTAAAACTTACTATAGTGCCATATTGCCTCTTTTTCAATATATCCTGCACATGCTAGGTAAGCACTCTGTCTCTGAGCTATGCCCCCAACCTCACAGATCTTATTAAACATAATGCTCTAGTAGCAATTTGATATTACCATACTTTTAAAGCAATAGTTGGCATAAATATTATTTCAAAATATCTATGGTTATAATGGGATATGAAAAATTCATAATCTTTATTACTGAAAGAGTCACAAGTTACTGTATGTTCATACTATTGCTTGTATATGCTTGCTAAATTCATAATAGAAACAAATGACATATTTCAACTGATGCAGGTGAAAAGAAGAAGAATTTCTCAACCACGCTCACAAATGTGATCTATTGGATCTATCATCTCTAGATACATTTCTAGATCATCTCTAGATATAATCTCGATTCATCTCTAGATCTATTGGAAATCTCTGGATCCTGATCAAGAAACGTGGGCTTGAAAGACTGATGTGTTCAAAATTAAAGGATTGTGAACAGAGGTGGCAGGACTGGAGACAGTGTTACTCCATCAAAGCTAAGTGTGCAAACAAGTAGATGAAAATCGAACCAGGTTATGAAGCCTACAATGAGCACACGCTCATTTTTATTTTATCTGTTTTGACTTGAAAAACATCAGAAGTATTTTGAACAGGAAAGTGTGATACTGTCATATCTGGGTTCTGGAATTAAATCCAATACTAAAGGAAAGGATACTTCACACAACTCTGGCTTTTTTTTTCTACAAAAATATATTATTGGAGAGCACATAGCACAAAAGAAGGCTTATTTTATCTCGAAATGTTCTTAAGCCCATTCTTTCTCTATATATAGTAAGGGAGCTACAAAGATTTTTTTAAAAGATGATGTTCTGAAGTGGTCCATTTTGATGTTAAAAATGTTATTTTTAATTTACGGTCAGGGACAAGACAGGCTACTCTGAATGTTCTTAAAGAATAGCAAAGTTTAATAATTTTCAAATAATTCATAAATTTGCTTTATGGGAATAGCCGCAGTCATTTGATTCTTACAGGCTTTATTAACACTGTGGCAAGGCCACTCGCGTCAGCCTATTAACTGCCTATTAAGTGGCTGGCATCTTATTTCCTCATTTTTGCTATTACACAAATAGTATATTGCTTTTCTTCCCATCTCACAGATGGGAAACTGGGTGGCATGCATTCGCCCAGTGAAATGCAATCAAGAAAGAATAGTGACCAAGTCAGACACCAAGTCCATTCTCTTTCCATTAAGTTGTGATATCTCCTAAATTAAATAATTAAGCTGGGAGACAAATGGGAAGTTACTTTCCTGTAGGGTGATAGTGAAGCTTTTCCTGCCCACTGCCATCCAAGCCTAGGAGGAATGCTAAAATGAACAAAGACAGTGACATCAGAAGATGTCAATGAACATTGTTTGCCTCATGAGTCAATTAGGCTGAATCAAGTGCTACTATCCCCCAGAGAAATTCACTCACTTAGAGATGCTTTTATTTATTAAAAACCCAGTTCATGCATATTGCATCACAGATTAGTCCTGTGTGTGTGTATATGTGAGTACATGCATGCAGCATGCGGGTGTGTGTGTGTTCTTAACTGAGCACCAATTTGTCTCTCAAAGCTCATACCACTTCTTATCTCTTTCCAGATGTTGCTGGCTGATCAAGTTAGAATTGACTTCCCCCTCTCTATATTCCATTATTCCCTTCAGAAAACTCTGCGGCAGCCATTCTAACGAACTTCTGAATGCGTTATTGTGTTTGTTTTGATGACTGTCTCCCTCCCAACTCAGGTGCTTGAAGACAGCAGCCAATGTCTTTTATCTGTTTTCTTACTCTCTAGGCTAGCAGCAAGCACAGGGTAAGCATGCCAGAGCTTTTTAAAACATGAATTTCAGCCCAATTATTATTTGTTTCAAAACAGCATCCTTTGGCTGGCCTCATCACTCTGCTGAATAAAAACCCAACTCAAAATATGAAACCGTCAAAATATGAAACTGTATTTACTGAGTGTATATGTTGGGCCAGACTCAGCACTTTCTCAGGCTCAGCCAACTGTAGTGTGGGAAGTTTGGAGGGTTTCATCTTCCCCTAAATGATTATTTCTTTTGTGACAAGTGCCCACGTATGTGTGAGATATGAGACCAAGGAAGCCTGTGGGCTGCTGGAACCACTCACTGTCCAGTTGGTCCCGATCCTCCTCCCTCTTCCTCTTAACCTTAGCATGAGCACCTGGAAATCCCATCAGGCCAATCTTGCTGGCTGAAGAGGTTGGCAGCACCTGTGCTGTTGTTAATCAGACTCCTTTCCGACGTTGATGTGAAGCCACGGCATTGGGCTCTCCTCCTGCATATTTATAGGCCTGCTTCCTGGCCTCCTTTGATAATGTTGGGCACAAGCTGCCCATATGTCTTCTTGGTTATAGGGTCTGGATACAGACAAGTCTCTTTGTGGATTGCTCTTCTCGTGGCAGAAGTGAAAGAGGGATGTTAGGAGCACTCACTGACTCTTAAAACATTTGCTCCCCCATCAGTCCCCTCCTGATTAGTCAGCTGGATTTTGTCACCTCAGCAAGCCTGACATTAAGAGGAAAAAGAGAAGAATTTTCTTCCAACAGGAATTTCATGGCAAAGTATGGAAAGGTGGTTATCATAAAGGCAAGGCCGGAAATCCTGGGAATCAATGGAATAGCTTTCAGAGCCTCGGTGATCTTGGGTAGAGAGATGATTTCCCCTTAACAGATGATCCTGTGAGCAAAGGTCAGAATAAAGCCACCATCCCAGTACCCTCTACTCATCATCTCAGGTTGCTATAAAAACAACAACCAAAAACAAACAAAAAAAAAACCATAGACTAGGTGGCTTAAACTGTAGATACTCGTTTCTCACTGTCCTGGAGGCTGGAAATCCAAACCAGGGTTCCAGCTGAACGTGTTCCTGGTGAGGTCTCCCTTACTGGTTTGTGGAAGGCCACTTTCCTCTTCTATCCTTAGATGGTCTTCCCTCAGTGTATGCAGGTAGAACAAGAAAGGACAAGTCAGGCGTGGTGGCGCACGCTTGTAATCCCAGTACTAGGGAGGCTGAAAATGGAGGATCAGGGTTCTCCGTTAGCCTCAACTACTTAGTGAGGCTCTCTGCAATTTAGTGAAACCCTGTTTCAAAATAAAGAATAAAAAATAGGACTGGGGGGTGTAGCTCAGAGATAGAATGCCCCTGGGTTCAATATTCAGTCCCCCCCCCAAAAAAAAAAACCACGAAACAAGAAAGAACAAGTTTCAAGATGCCTCTTCTCATAAAGAAGCCACTAATCTTACAGAGATGAGGTCCGCGCCCTGTTGACCTCACTGAACTTTAGAGAGGTCCCTCTGACTGCAGTGTGCTTCCTGTGGTTTCCCTTGCCTGTGTTCAACCTGCTGTCCAAAAGTACTAAATGGGAAATTGCAGAAATAAATAATTGATGAAATGTAAGTAACTTTTATTGCAATATATTTTAATAACATTTTATTACTAGCTATTGTTATTCATTCCTTACTACTTAATCATAGACAGGTATGTATAAGAAAAAAACATAGCATTTACAGTGTTCAGGCTAAAATTCCCAGTCCCGTATGTCTTCTCTTCTATGTTATTTCTCCCCACCACCCTCATTCACTCATCTACTCTGTCTACAAAGTTCTTGTGGTCACTTCTCCAATAATTTGATAATTCTCCAGGTACTTGGATTATCTCTCTTAAGTCTATAATAAGATCGTCTTTGTGTCTCAAAATCTAGCCTAGAATCTAACAATCAATTTTAAAAAAGAAAAAAAAGAAAAAAGAAGGCAAGAATGAATGGATCCTGACTTAACTGAGAGTGTATCCTAATCTCCTCCAGAGAAATGAGCATGCTTCCTTTGGCCTGTCCATCTTTGACACATGACTTGGAGGAAGAAAAGAGAGGAAGAGGGTGAAAAGGAAGTCTTGCAATTGGCCTGGAATCATGTCACATGGTTTATTCATTACTGTCAGCGCAATCTGGCCCTGCTGGCCTCTGAGACTCCACCCTCTGTGCCGCCTCTGGACCATCAAAAACCTCCTTGCAAGTAGCAATCCAATTAGCCAGACTGGAGGACCAAGGAGGAACAGGCGGGCTCCCTTCAGCTCGTTAAAAGCTCCAAGTCCCCTGCTTGGGAAATTGCTCTCAGGTTTGACCAGAGCTGTTTGCCTTTTGTAGCTCCCAGGGGAGAGAGGCCAACGCCGGTTGAATTCCTGGCGAAGCCATTTGGCCCAGAGCCTCCATAAAACCTCGGCACCAGCCTTCCTGACTTGGGGTTTTCCTCATTAAATGTGGAGACAGGAGCCTGCTGTTTGGCTGCAGAGACCAAGGTGAGGCATACACTGGTCTCCTCTTCCCCCAGGGCTGAGACAGCGCCACGGAAGCAAAGGAAAGGTTGGGGCAGTAGACAGTGGGCTCAGCGGGGGAGAGGGAGGGAGGGAGAAATGAAAGCTAGTATGTGCAAATTAGAACTCTGATTTCCAAAAACAAAACAAAAACACAAGCCCCTTTGTGACAGTCAAGAGTTCCCTGCTAAGAAAATCTCTCCATAGTCACCCACCTCCCACCTTGTTCTTGAACCTCAACTCGGCACTACACTGGATTGTTTTGCTCATGGTCTATGAAACACTTCAAGGGTCTTCTTGCTGTTTAGTAGAAGCTGCAAGGCAGCATGGAGAAGCAATTGCAGGGGTGGGGGGAGAAATGGGGTCCTCGTAGCATTTCAATGATGTTAGAAGATGTACTGGAGATGCCTGCTCCACCTGCCACGGGAGCGAGACTTCTGAAGCCAGTGTGCCTCTCTGCTGTGTGAAGACACTGGATACTTTATTCAAATAATGCATGGACACCCAGGCTTAGAGTTCAAGGGTGATGCTGTGTGTGTGCTGCCCACGCTGCCCTCTTGCTACTCAAAGCTGAGGACACAGGTTTCCCAGAATTGGCACCTTTAGGGACTCAATGGCTCTGAAGAGCAGCATGCAAGGGAGAGAGAGAGGCAGAGAAAGTGTGGGCTCTGACTAGATACTTTCAGAAGAAAGCAGAGGGCTAGGAGCTGAGCTGTATGTGGAAGGTGGAGAATTGAAAGACTAAAAGGGGAAAGGACCAAAAGATGGTCTGTCAACTCTGTCGCACATTCATTTGGAAAGCATCTGATGTACATGCTGTTTTGAGGGTGGAAATCTAGAGGAAAAAAATAAAGCATACTTCTCAGCGGAGACTATGCTACAGAGCAGGAATGGCCATAAGGGACCATGAGCTGATCTTGACTTTGAGAGGAATGATACCAAAGGTACTGGAACCAGGGTGAATCCCAACACTTTCTCCTCAACTCTTCCAGTGTAAAGTGACAGGGCAGGTCCTATGTAATTTGAACCACAGAAGTATAGGGCTAACCCAAGTGGCTGGTTCTCAAGTGAGGACCTCCTGAAGCTGGTCACTTGTAATCATAGGGTCACTTGTCACTTCGTCCACTATGTGGTGGGTGCAAACACATTGTGACACTCCCCTGGCTTGTGAAGCACTAAATGGGGTACAGTGAGTTTATGGGTTTTGCACCCCAACATGCCTAGCTTCCAACACCAGCTCTACCTCTGGGGAACGACGTCACCTCGCACAGTTCCTTAGACTCTCTGAGTAGCAGTTCTGCACATTTGAGGTGTGGCAATGACACCTCTCTTGATGGGCGGCTGAAGGGTTGGAGATTATAGACGGAAAGTGACTAGCATGACATCTGACTCCTGGTAGACCCTAATCATTGTGAGCCCAAGTGGTATTTACTGAGTGTATATAAGTTAATGAACAAACGAATAAGTAACTCTTCCAGCTCTGTCATGCTCTATATCCAGTATCATGACACCTTGCCTGACATGTTTAAAAGATCTCTGAAATGTTCAGGGGTATCCCAATGGAGCCCCACATCTAGGCAGGAGGTGAGCGATATGTTAATATTAAGACTTTTTTTTCCTCTGAATTCTAGATGCTGGGATTGATTACAATTTCCCACTCCCTGAGATGCAGCTGCCGCTGTGCCCTAGGATGAAATCACACTGCATTTGAGATGAGTGTAATTAAAAGTCCTCCAAGAGCCCTGAGAGTTGGCTTCCTGGAGCCATCCATCCTGCAAGATCAGAGCTGCGGAAGAGCCCTACTCTGCCCCTGAATTATTGTTTCTCCAGGGACTTTCTCCTTTCCTTGGTGTATTTGCAACGCAGCTCATTTGACTGCTGACACCTGCAATACGTGAGCATATAAAATAATGAAAGGATGAATAGAATGTATTTTTGTTTTCCCCTGAAAGTAACAGTAAATAAGGGGTCACTTACTGATCACTCCTGTTGTTCCACAAACTTTGTTAACTATGTTACATATAGAATCCCTGATTCTCACACTGGTCTTGTTGGGTAAGAATAACAGCTCAGAGATAACTTCTAGTGTTTTTTAGGGAGTATCATTTTTAAAATTATTTTGTGTGTGTGGACCAGGGAGGGAGGGAGGCAGAAGAAGGAAGGAAGGAAGGAAGGAAGGAAGGAAGGAAGGAAGGAAGGAAGGAAGGAAGGGAGGGAGGGAGGGAAAGGAAAGAAGGAAGGGAGAGAGGGAAAGGAAAGAAGGAAGGAAAGAAGGGAGGGAGAGAGGGAAAGGAAAGAAGGAAGCTCTTGGAAGCACTGAATCTTCTGCATCTTAGCCTCTCAGGGCAATAGACAAACAGGTGCACCACAGAGAGTGGGCCGTGATGAGGTCTTGGGAGGTGGGAAATCTCTTCCATACATGGGCTTTGGTCTATGGGTCTCATGTATTCACATGTGTTCCCTTCTGCTTCCTTCAAGTTCTTGGTCATGATCCAGAGAGATAAATTGACCTTCAGTTGAGAGATTTTTTCTCACATTTGTATAGCTCCATGTTTTTCTTTTTTCTTTTTAATGTCAAATCCAAACATGCTTGTGCTTATACTTTTAACACAGATATCAGCTTAAATTCAATGCAGTAAACATTTTTCCCTCTCTCCCTTTCTTTTTTTCCCCTACTTCTCCTTTATTTGCCTTTCTTCCCCTTAATAAAATCATCTTTATTGCCCTTCCACGTTGTCATGAACTTGAGCTGAGCCTTAGAATGATGAGGATTATTTAAGTCTCAGGGAGTCCGCAGACAAGGGAGGTAACAGCAGCTCTTCTTAGGATGTAGTGACATCATGGCTAGGTAGACAAACGTGGATACCTGGCAGCATCAGAAGATAGTTAAGACAACAATGATGTCTACAGAGATAGGAAGGAGATTAAGAGTAAAGGCAGGATTCCAGGAGGCCTAAGAAAGAAAGGGAGAAAGGCTTTCCATAACAGTGTGTAGCAAAATGTAGAAGCATGGACCGGCCTGACTGGTCTCTCCGGGAAACAGCAGAGTCCAGTGCGCCAGTGGGATCTGGCAGCAGGGAGAAGAGGAGCAGGAAAGACAAACTGAAATGATGTCAGGAGCTGCATATTTTACACAAGAATATTTGCCCGCCCTTGAATATTTGAGATTAAGGGCACAGGCAGTGCTAGGCGAAAAGTCCTATCTGGAATTACAAGACAATCTGAGATTAAGGGTCATTGTGAGCCAAGGTCAAGGCCTTTTGTAGCTCTGTGTTGTCCTTCCCCGAAGACCTGCCCCCCACTGCACCTGGCCTTCCCTCAGCTGACACCTGCTAAACAGATGTCAGCCTTCTGGAACTCTCTTCTCAGTGCACACAGGACCTGCTGCTCTTGCACCCTGACACAAGGACCTCCACACCTTCCTAGAGGTCTACCCTGCCAGGTCCCCCTTCCCCATTGGCTGAAAAAGGAGGTTGTCCTTCCTTGGTTTTAAGACTGGAGGAAATCTTGTCACTTCCCCTAGAGCAGAAAGGACTGGAAGTCAATGTTGGACACTCCATGAAGGTAATTCTCTAGTGGGAGCCTGTGGACATCTGTATTAGAAAAACTATTCATGGAGCCTGGCGTGGTGGTGCACACTGTCATCCCAGTACTTCAGAGGCTGAGACAGGAGGATCCGGGTTCGTGGCCATCCTCAGCTACTTAGTGAGGCCCTCCACAACTTAGTAAGACCCTGTTTAAAAATAATCAATAAAAAATAGGGCTGGGGGTGTAGCTCAGAGGTAGAATGCCCCTGAATTCAACCCCCATTACTGAAAAAAAAAAAAAAAAGAAAAAGGATATTCATGTTTTTTCTTTGCCTTTTTATAATTTTTTCATGGAAATTAGCATTGCTTTTAAAAATTAGAAATATTAATACACATCTTAAGGAATACAATGTAGAATACTAGTATGCACTTCAACACTACCTTCCTCCTGGGAATGTCCCAAAACAAATGTGCTTTGTTTGCTTTTGCAATTTTCAATGTGTATGCCAACAGACTTACATATGCACACGGATCTATACGTACTTTTTAAACAATGTCTGCAGGCCTCAGAATTTGTCCTAAGAAAGTAATTGGAGTGCAGTGAAGGCTACGAATGTCAAGTGCTTCAGTAAACACCACCAGAGTCGGGGAAAATAGCATCCTCAATTTCCATCTATTGTGGACTTGTGGAATTGATTATCCTCCAGCCACTTAACAATTATTGTTTGGGAAAATAAGAACAGCATCATTTCAAATGGAAAGGTAGGAAACAGTGGAGTGTTTGATATTTATGTGTTAGCATAGAAGGATGTTGGAGGGAAGGAGACCAGACAGCAGTAGGTCTGTCTCAGAGGGGTGCTACTTTCCTGCACAGGTAGATGTGCATTCGGCCAGGTGTGGGCATGCAGAACACGGTTAGGCTGTAGCTTTACATTATAACTATGCTCAATCAAAAATAGGGCAATCTGTGATGAAGAGGCACAAATGGAGGGGCACAGAGATAGACCTGATGGCTGCAGAGAAAAAGAAGTCAGGTAATTACCCAGGAAATCAGTAAGAAGGGGGATATAGGCACAATGTTACATTCCTAAAGGTTGAGATTGGGAAAGGTGAATAAAAGCAATGATACTGTGAAATCCAAACTCTAAGATCCCCATTCTAAAACAGCATTTCATTGATTTGTTCATTGAGATTCAGACCAAAGCTTTCATCTCTTATTTTTACCAGTTTTGGGAAAGAACCTATTTCTCTAGTTGTATCTTGATAAGCTATTCTAGGACATTGAGATTTCCTCAGCAATGATATCCTCACTTTATGATGACTACCAGAGGAGTAGGGGCCAAAATCTTCCCCATTAAAGTGATCTCTGCAATGTCCTTTGGATATTTTGCATTTAAAAATAGCTACAGAATTTCTGTGTGCATGTATGTCACTGCCAACATGATTTACATTACTGATGTGAGACTATAATGTACCAATAATAGCATATTAAAAATTAACCATGACGAAAAAAAAAAACGAATATTTTAGGTTTTGCTAGACTAGGGGATAAGAATTGGATCTCACTGAAAAAAAATTTTTTGAGAGAAAATTCTGATGTGAATCTTATGTTTATTGTTCTAAAAGCTCTGTACTAACACAGAAAGAATTTATTTCTGGTGGGAAGTGATATATTTCCATGGCTTCAGGGAACTTGACTTCTGTCCTAAAAACATATTTCCTGAGATATTATAAACAAAACACCTTAAACAATAATAAAAGAGAAATATGTCAAAACATCTGCTATGATTTGGATCTTAAATGTCGCCCAAAGGTTCATTTACTGCAGGCATGGCCCCAGATCATGGTACAGTTGGAACTTGTAGGAGGTGGAGCATAGGAGAAGGAAGTCAGGTCATGGGGGCATGGGCTCAAAGGCAATACTCCGGTCCAACCCCCTTCCTCTCACTCTCTTTGTTTCCTGGCCACCACAGGAAGCTTTGGTTCATCACGTACTTCCTGTCATGGCTTGCACCCTGCTCCAGGCCCCGGAAGGATGAAGCCAGCCCACCTTGGACTGAGACCACTGAAACCATGAGCCGAAGTAAACGTCTCCTTCTCCGATA
>PVLC010029164.1:0-20346 GCA_004027655.1 Graphiurus murinus
TGGAGGAAGCTTGCTGGCATTTTATTTTCCACATGAGGCTTCTGTGCTGTGCTCCTATTGGTGGGAACACAGCCTCACAATCTTTACCCATTGGCTGAAGGGGACATTGGGGGAGGGGTTGGCACTCACAATTTCCTGAAAATGCTATCTTTACAAAAATACAAGCACACAATGGCAGTTTTACAACATGGAGCCCAAGTCAAAATATTCCTTTGATAGAAAAGATCCAATTATTTCTCATAATTCCCCCTTTTTTATTATACATTATTATGCTTCAAACTTTATTAACATACAGTGACTCTTTCTCTTGAAAGAGATTATTTTGATAATTTATGGAGGATTATTTGGTTAGAACTGTCTGTTTGGGGGCTGTGGCCTTAACACAGAATTATACCTCATCCTACTAGGAACATTATTCCAACTACTATAAAAAATATTTCGACCAGAGTCATTATTTCTCTTTGTTCTTCAAACCATTGTTCTATAGTGGGAAAAAGGTTATCTACCCTTGAGCCTTTTGCTAGCTCAGCTGCTAATGTAGACAAATCTTGCAGGGTTTTAGTTATAGCACCTTCTGGTGCCATAGTGGCATCTAACTCTTTAACTATTTTCTGTATGGCACCTAGGGTGTGGTTGACAACCCTCTGCTGATTGTAATATAGGTTGTTCATCCAATTTACCCTTTTTTTAGTAGTGAACCACCAAAATAATATTGGTGCAAACCAAGTGCAACCTGGTTTGTAGCCTTAAATTTATTGGGACCATCCTTTGAGATCCTGATGGAGTCAACATATATGTGTGGGTCTAATGACTCACTAGAGGGTGACTTACTTGGGGCTTGAAATGCCAGGGTAAATGGGATTGCCAATTGTACTAGAGTGTAAATTCCACTCCAATTGACGGATAAAGACTCAAGTAATGGTCCTCCACAGTACCACCAGACATTTTCTTGGGCAACCATTAAGGCAGACTGATTATCTAGCTCCTCATAGGACCAGCACTCACTGCAACCAGAAACATTACCCCAAAACACTGACTGTCCCTCCCACCTTGAGAGGCATGAGGTATAGTTGGTGTTTGGGACTGGAGGCTTTACAGTTTGGGGGGGCTCTTGTTTTATACCCTGAGCCACTGGGAACAGGAGAGATAGGGTCTTACAAAACTCATTGCCCCATGCTAGATTGTCCTGGAAGAGGGTTATTATGCATCTCATGCCCATTGGGTCTGAGGTTCTTCTAAGTGGAAATGGGACCCATTGAGCTGCTGTCACATAAGTGGAAGTGACTTTTATTTGAGATGCTGGCAGAATTTTTTTTTTCCCCTTTCACCTGGGTACTTGTCTCCCTATAACTTGTCATAACTCCTATTATCCGGTGTAATCCTTTATTTTGACTGTAGTGGCCTGGGTTTAGGGGCTAATATTAACATCTGAGGTTGAATTATTAACTAATCTAACAGCAAGTCTCTCCATGGGCTGATTTCCTGACATATTTGCCTGAAGACCAGACTAGTATCTAATGGAAAGAGCTGACTTCCCTGGCTTGTGAGTTAGCAAGGGTGGATTATACCATAATTTAGCACCAGTGTCAAAGGAAAACACTCCAGGCCTGGTTATTTTTTTTGCTCTATACAGTGGGGCAGTCCACCCTCCACATGAGGGTGTTGCTCCAAAGAGCAAGGGAGTTTTCTCCTATAATTACATTAATAGTTAGCTGGGCTGAAAAAGGGCTACCCCACACATGGAAGTTTAAAAGAACCAAAAAACAGAATAAATTTAGAGTCTTTTTACAGTTAACTTGAGAGGGTCTGGGTGCTGAGTGATGGTCCATTGTCCTTTTAGAATAGGAGCCAGGGTCCCTTTAACCCATGTGTAATGAGTCCAACCTCTCTCCACAGTGCAACAGCTGTTTTAGTTGTAAGCAGCTCCTGATGGTCCTTCCCAGGCTGGCGTGAGTTTGTCCACCCTCCAGGTCTTTATCAGAATGTGATCATCAGATTGATGAATGTGCACTGGAAATTTAAGAAGTGGGGTTTGGGCTAACAATCCTTGTACCCCAAGAAAGGACAAAGAAGAGGAGAGACCTGACACATAATTTCTGAAAAATTGATCTAGTTGGTCTGCGACCCCATAGGGGTCCTCTATAAGAGGTTTGAGTTCCTTTCTTAGGCTCTAACCTCAGAACTAGCTAATAGCCCTTCTACACAGAGGAACTTTTCTAAGTGGGTAAAAGCTGTTTTCCTTTTAGAAGGAAAAGGGAATTTTTGGAATACTCTCTACATTGTTGAACCTCTCTTCCCCAACTGAGAAGAGAGCTACATAATGGGGGACAGGGATATGAAGTAGCTGCAGTCGATTCAGTTTCCCTCCCTTTTTCCTCTCCCTCCTCTGTGACTTGAGATGCTTTAGTCTGCTGGTTACTTGAATTACAGGGTGGAGGTAAACAGTCAAGGGGATCTCAATTGCCATTTTTGCCCTTGTTCACATTCATTTCTGCCTTCATAGGGAACAAGATTTTAGGTCCCCTCTTCCAGCAGAGCACATAATCTATTTTTCCCCCCTTGGTAGTAGAACTTTTATCAGTGACATATATGGAAAATATAAACAAGATTATTAGGGACAGAACAAATCTGTTTGTATAATAGTTTTGATAATATTTGATGAGACAAACAGATCTCCATTTGAATTTGAGATAAATCCCTATTTAAATTTGGCAGTAAATATATATATTAATAATATATTAATAATAATATATTAATAATATATTAATAGCATCCAATCTTTAAACAGAATGGCATGATTTGGAAGGTCAAGTACTTTATCACCTCTAATAATCTTTGCTTGAATATGACCAGAATACAATTTAGGAACACACAAATATAAACCTTAAAATATGTATACATAATTATTAGCAATTTTTGATTAGAGGACATCAGATTATTAAAGTATTTTTTAATTTTGCATTTTAGAAGTTACTTAGGAAACAGAAATATATTTAACACATAGAGGAGCCAGTAATAATTAACACTATGGTTATATAGAAGTTAACATTTTTTTTTAACTAACCTTAACATAACCTTAACCATTGGAGTGAAATTTAGAAATTGTGGCTCCGTAGGATAACTATAATTAAAAGTCTATGTAGGTTAACAGCATTGATAACAATCAAATGATAGCTCTAGATTTTATAAGGTTTAGAGGACAATATTAATAATCAGAAATAAGCTCATTACCTGATAGACAGTTGTACCTTTCTTGTACAATAATAAACATTTACTTGGTCAAGGCAAGCAAATGTAAACCAGGTCTTAATGATGGATTTTTGAATGGTACTAAACATAGATGACAAAAGTTTTAGTAACTTAAGGTACAAGTATAATGCATACTGCATAAAGAGATTACTCATTGGTCAGCTTGAATGTATATAAAAGCCATACACCTTTATCTTTATAAGCTCTTACGAAACATTTAGATGAACCTAGATGCACAACATATTTAGCTCTTAGATATATACACATCTATGGCCACTTATTTATAGGGTGTCAAATATAGTAACCCAAAGTTATAGTTATTCATTTAGCCTAAGCTACAAAGTAATCATTAAACAAGTGTAAAATACAGACATTTAAACCATGATCTGTTGAGATGCAGCTTTCTAGGTAATCAAAACAGTAAACATAAGATATTATCTTGCCAAGACACAACCCTTTGAGCTAGTCCTTGGTAAATGCTAAAAGCACAAAACCATATTGTTTCAAATATAAAAAGCATAATAAATTATAATTCAGTCATTTAAAATAAAATTTTTGCCAAATAAAATCATTTTCCATATAACAGCATTTTTAATTTAGATAAATTATTTTTTGGGGTAATACACCTAGCACTTAGATAAAAACACTTAATAAGTAATGCTTTTAATAGTTGTTTACCAAAACACAGCCTAAGAATTTTTTTTTGGCCTTATATAGGTATAGCATCACATATCAATCAGAACTTTGACCTTTAGTAACTTATATTTAGTTAACATCCAAAAAAAAAAAAAAAAGAACTGCAATCTTAAACTGCTCCTTACATATAAAAAGACATTTACTAGACTCAAATATATTGTCTTTTGGTGATGTTAAGCCAAGAATACTTTACATTTGGTAACTGACTTTCAGCATTTAACTTACTTATAAAGATAAGCCATTTATGTTTAAAATTTATTTATCTAATTTACCCATTTTAATAGCCAGTCATCACTTTAAGTCATTATTTTAACAAATCAAAGATCCTAAAAAAAAATTATAATTTAAACATCAAATAGGAACAATATATTCCTAATTGTTAACCTAAAAACAAATCTGTTAACTTTTAATGACATCTCTCACATTTATTTATTTATTTTGAATAAACATTGAGGTCCATACTGTGGGAAATGTGGAACAAGGACTGCCAATCATGTATAACACTGAAACAACATAGCTTAGGTGGCCACCTGTTACCATGAGGCATATTTGCATCAGACATTATCACATTATATTCCTCAGTGGGGGGGGGTAGATTTTTGTCAATTTTCTTTCCCACTTACAAAACAAGCATACTTTTTTTTTTTTTTTTTGTAACTTATATTTGGGCTAAGCCAGATAAGGTAGCTAAATCCAGCATGATGGTGCCACCCAATTCCAACCATGTGGAGAACTTTAAACTAAACCCAGTAAAAAAGAAATCTGGGTGCTTACCATAATTACCAAAAGCCTTTAACTGCCTTAATTCCAATCCCCCCCTTTTTTTAACTTATGAGTACTCTTTTATATAGGTCAATATTGGTACCATATGATCAATGAACAGACAATACATTTAGAGGTATAGATATACATAGAAATAGACAGTAAACACATATCTTATAGCTTAATTTGCCAGGCTTTGCATCCCCATAGATAGAGGCCAAGAGTTATAATTTGCTAAGACATTGTAATTTTGCACACTTATCTCAATATTGTATTATTAGGCCTAATGGACTACCAAAAGGAATTTTGGCCTTAATCTTGCATTTAGGTACTTGTATATATTCCTTGTAGAGACTCAACCTCTGCCCAGAAGTTTCTCGTGTCTACCACCCGGGCTATGGGCATGTGATCCCATCTAAATATCAAACCCCATTTTCCAGGTCGTTCCTTGAACTCAGATGCCACCTTTCCCTTTGGCCAGGCTCCTCACAGGAAAGCCTTAGCCTTTAGGGTCCGAGTTCATGAGGTGTCTCCAGACACTCCCATTATTTCCACACAACCCTCTTCCCAGGTTTCCCTGATCTCCAAGGAAATACTCATTCACCTCGACCTCGGGTGACACTTTCTTCCCGTTGGACTGCGTGCAGACTTACCAGATCAGCTGCAGAGTAAGCCAGGGCACCTCTCCCACGTTGCTGATGTGCTTTCCACCCAGGGTCCATTGGTCCACCAGGGAATGGCAGTATTTCCTGTCTTGGGGTCACCAGCAAGTTTGCAGCAGGACGCGTTTCCCCAGAAAGAAATATCTAAGACTCTCTGACAACGACCTGGAATCCCCGTACAGGCCACCAAATTGTTAGAAGTAAAATTTTATGGGCATCTTCAAAAAAATAAAGACATGCATCTGAAAGCAGTTTGGCAGGGCGAATTTTACCTTTTGCAAAAAGGGATTCTGCAACCCGTAAGATCAGGTGTGCAAGAACAACATGGAGGAAGCTTGCTGGGTTAGCACTCACAATTTCCTGGAAATGCTTTCTTTACAAAAATACAAGCACACAATGGCAGTTTTACAACATGGAGCCCAAGTCAAAATATTCCTTTGATAGAAAAGATCCAATTATTTCTCACACTGGGTTAAAACCAGTGCCTTCCAAGTGTTGTGTTTTCTTTGGAGACTCCAAAGGAAAATCTGTTTCTTGCTTTTTTTCAGATTTTAGAAACTGCTCACAATTCTAGGTTTTTGGAATCCATTCAGAACATGGCGTCACACTGACTTCTGTTTCTATTATTGTATTTCCTTCTATGACACCATATTCCTGCTCTCTGTGCTAATAATCTTTGTAATTATACTGGGCCTATCCACATAATCTAGGATGATCTTTGTATCTCAAGTTTTCTTACTTAGAGATAGCTGCAATTACTCTTTGCCATAGAATATTCACAAATTTGGGAGATTAGGATGTGAATTTTATTGAGGGACATTATTTTGCTTACCACAGAAAACTAGTATAGTAAGGTAGAAAAAAGTTCAAGGATGAGACCAAAGTTGTAGAAATTGATACAATAGACTAAGATAATACCTTGATACAAATACTTAGACTCTGCTTCAGTAAATACTCCTCTTTGCCTCCAAAGCATACTATTTTCAGTTCTATCATCACATATTAATTTAGCCCATTTTAAAATTTATGCTAATAAAACCATGCAGGATATACCATTTTGTGTTATGCGAGATTCAGCCATGTCATAGCTGAACAGTACACCACTGCATAAATAGTAATTATAAATTCTACCCATGACATATAGGACATTATAGATATATCCTAGTCTTTTCAGATTTTCTTAGCCCATTTGGCTTATAGACAACAACAAAAAAAATAGAAATTTATTTTGCATAGTTCTAGAGACTACAAAGTCCTTAGTTCAAAGTGTAGGCAGGCGAGTATCTGGGAGGGTCCATTCCTTGATTCATAGGCAGCAAATTTTCTCATTCAGTCTTCAAAAAGCTAAAGGATGAAGTTCTTTGAAGTTATTTTTATAAAAACACTAATCTTCTCATAATGTTTCTGTCTTCATAACTAATTACAAAAGGCCTACTTCCTGATACCATCACATTTGAAGTTAGGATTTCAACATATGTATTTCTGAGGGGAGCACTCAATTGATAGGATATTTCCAGGTTACAGCTTTTTTGAACTAGAATGATAGGATATGAAAAGATCACAAAATTTAAATCCAGAATATTCTAATGATAAAAGAAAAACAACAATAGCTTGAAAAAGGATAGTGAGATAAACAGCCCAACTGGTCTTCTAAAGTTGACAGTACGTGGACTTCGATTATGTTCATAAAGCCAGTTCCAGGGGAGAGATAGAGTGGCAAAATCCTGGTTGTTATCTTTATTAAATTACAAGATTAAATGAATTAAAGACAAGAAGCAATCAGTGGCAAGTAAAATATCAAGGTAGTAGAGAAATATTCAAAGAACATATTTATTTTCTTTAACTGGTAGTTAATTGGAATATACAAGGGTTATAGTTTTATCAAAGAATTACAAGAAAGAAGGACAAGAGAGTAAAAGGTATATAAAAAAGCAATGATTTTGATAAAAATGATTTTGATAAACAAAGAACTTAAACAAGGATATCAAGGGTTTAATTAAAATATGGTAGGTCTTTAAGTATGAATAGGGTGAAGAGAAATATACAGTTATGTTTATAAAGGAAGTGAATTCAAAAGGGAGGCAATGATTATCAAAGTTTAATGCTTAGATTATGGAGATATTGGAATCATTGGTAATGAAAAGGTAGACCCAGAACAAGAAAACATAGAGATGATACAATGTAAAGTACTGAACCATCTCAGGAGGGGATCTAAAGGAATAAGAATCTGGGTTATAAAAGTTCATCTGTCACCTGTGTATGGAAAGTACCTAGAGCTTCTGCAGGGCAGTAATATAAAAAATGACAGTGAACCAGGAGAAAAAACAATTTCTGAAAGCCCAGGTTTGTCAGATGACAACCATAATGAGGACTAGTTTAGTATATAATATAATAACATGAGATTCAAAATTGATAATATTATGAGAAATACTCACAAAGCAGAAATGAGGAGTATAAAAGAATTCTTCTACATCTCTAGGCCTGCTGAAACAGGTACATGGAAAGAAACACAGCCATCATTTTAAATGTCTTCTCGGGGCAAATTCTTTATAGGAGGGCCACATGCAGAAGAAAATATTTATATTATAGGTAGAAAAAAAAAGAGAGAAACTTCAGAAAAGAAGGCAGTGACACAAAATATTGACAAATTGTGAATTCCAGAGGGCATGAAGAAAGAGATTCAGATTTGGGAATGGGTTGAATGTAGTGGCAGAGTCGGAGATGTATAGAGCTTTATAAGATTGGATTGGAGGGTGAGAGGCAAAAGACAGTCTGGAATTTGGGGATGTCATGTATCTATGGTCAATTTAAAAAATAAGATGTTAATATTAGATCAGATAGTTTCCAGAAAAATATTGTGGTGAAGCTCCTAGCTTTGCAACTAATGATGACAGGAGAAAGTCTGAGACCACTGTACATGGTTGCCTTTAACCCCACTCACCCTCTTCCATACTCA
This sequence comes from Graphiurus murinus, assembly GCA_004027655.1. Classification (NCBI taxonomy): domain Eukaryota; kingdom Metazoa; phylum Chordata; class Mammalia; order Rodentia; family Gliridae; genus Graphiurus; species Graphiurus murinus. The sequence continues at coordinate 8,326 of PVLC010029164.1, forward strand.
TGATGAAGGGAAGATGAGTTAATGGCATAGTTGTTAAGAAAGTTTATCTTTGAAGATTAAAACCATACATGATATTTCAAAATTATATAAAATATCTTACAAGGGAAGTTGATTATCTTGAAAAAGCTCATAGTTTTTGGCCACAGTGTCACACAGATTATTTTTAGAAAACACACGTAGTTGCAAGATGGCAACTCTGTCTAAGCAGAATCTTATTTCTTAATAGGAACCAATAATCTCTGATTTTCTAAATTAGTGATATAACTTACTTGGACAAAGAAGAAGTAGAGGTATTACATCTTAAAACCAAACAGGGAACAGAATTATGGAACATGTTGTTATATAGTGATGAGTAAACTATAGAATTATTTCTAAATGATGATTTGGAGATGTGTTCTTTGATCAGTTCTTAAAAAGCTTATTTATCATTTAAATACATGATGATTCTCTTTTAAATGTAGTAACATGAATAATAGATGAATGAGAATATAGCAATGGAAAAATATCACTGTGATACTAAAGATTCTAGAAAGTGGCAAACCTGATCACAGCTGGGTTAAATCACAAAAGATTAGAAACACAGAAAAAAGTCAAGTGAGATTGAATGACTGACCCCAAACAATCTTTGTCAAGGAAACAAAATAAAAAGAATGTCTAAATGTGAAACTATCAGATTAAAAGGAAGTAACATTATTATTGGTTTACAGTCTTTGTGTGAGTGTGAATCAAAATGCCAAAATCAAAGCAACCAGACAATTATGGAGTATATAGAGCACTTGAAAGGGAAAAAAAATTGCGAAAGTTTGTTTTAAAGAGGCTCTTGAAAGTTGTCTTTTACTGGCATAAAAAACATCTTCAGGGAAAATATAAAGAGATGGGAGATATATCATTAAAAATAGGAAAGGGTTGAAGATTTGAAATAAACTTTTCATCTCTATGCCATTACTCCACTTGTTATTTGTAAGAAGTTTACAAGCCTGGAGCAGAAAAAGGAATTTAAATATTAACAAGTAGAGCATTCTTCAAAAAATTCTGGAATAGAAGTAATACACCACCAAACGTAAGACAAAGCAAGTACAATTTAGGCTACATTACATCTTAAACATAAGTTTTGTGTCTTTCTAGGCAGTATGATGTAACATAATAATAAAATCTCACTTAAATAACTAAACACATATAAATACAAAAGTATTTATAAGATTTAGAGAGTTTGAAATAAAAAAATGAGAATTCTAATGCTCACCACATGAAAGTATGTATACCATTAAGAGATTAGTTTTATTAATCTTATTATTTAGCCAGCAAAAAGATCTATTGACAATAGTTTTGTTACTAGAAATGTTTAAGGTGCTATGAAAATAACTGATACTCAGTAAAAATCTCTTCTTGTTCTCATAGAAAGCATTTGGAATTCCAAAATAAAATGTATTTTATGTTTAAGCTTAGCAAATAAAAGACAAATTTGAAGAATTAAAGTACAATTTTTTGTACATAAGATGATGGTTAACTGGAAGATCTGAAAATGAATGGATCTGAAAAGTGGCTTACCCAGCAAAGGTAACAGATCATGCAGAGGCCCAGAAAGAATATTACATGTAAAAGTTTTGTATAGTTTATTGTACCTATTGTATAGTATCTGGGCAGCAGGTTGAAATAAACTATATTACTGTATTTGTACTTCAGTACTAATTGCTCTTTTTTAGAGTCATATTATTGTATGATTTTTTTATTTTATTTATTTTTTGTGGTACTGAGGATTGAACTCAGGGGCATTCTACTTCTGAGCTATACCCCCAGCCCTATTTTTTATTCCTTATTTTGAAACAGGGTCGCACTTAGTTGCAGAGTGCCTTACTAGATAGCTGAGGCTGGCCATGAACCCAGATCCTCCGGTCTCAGCCTCCCAAATGCTGGGATTATAAGCATGTGCCACCACACCCGATTAATTGTATGATTTAAAAAAAATTCACTACACTCAAATATGCAGTAGCATATTTAATATCTAGGAATTAAATAGTAATTAACATAAAGTTATCACATAATAAATGAGGTGTTTGTATATGTGCATATATATAATAAAATGTATTATTTTATTAAATTTCATGACTCAATATAGGTAATTGTAAGGAATGTAATGCAATTGAAATAATAATTAAAAAAAACAAGTGGCAGATGTATAGGTTCGGGATAGACACATAGGGTTTGAAAAGCACAAAATAACAATATATAGGGTACAATGAGGTGAATTGATATTGAAAGGGAAGAAAAAAATTTTTTTTTTTTTGCAGTACTGGGGATTGAACTCAGGGGCAGTCTACCTCCAAGCTATACCCTCAGCCCTATTTTTTATTCTTTATTTTGAAACTGAGTCTCACTAAGTTGCAGAGTACCTCACTAGGTAGCTGTGGCTGGATCCTCCGGTCTCAGCCTCCTGAATGCTGGGATTACAAGGGTGCGCCGCCACGCCCGGCTCAAAAGGGAAGAAAATTATAACAACAAAATCCATGATAGTGGTAACCTCTGTCAAAAGAAGAATAAGATGAAAGAATCAAGAAAGACAAAAAGGGTTACAATTGTGATTATAATGCTCCATCTCATGAACTATGTATTGGGTAGGTATTAATTTAATTGCAATTATGTACATCTTATAAATTCTATGAATATTCTTTTGTTTACATTCACAGTCAATGAAAGAAATTTAAAATTAGATCTATTATTTTACAACAGCTAGCAATATAAATCAAATGATCAGATAAATAGCTCAAAAATATTAAATGAAAATACTCAGTATGAAAATAGCAATACATATTTTTCAAGAATTGCTGGGTATATCTGAAGCAACAGCTTCTGTTCCAGTTGACTAAACTTGGATTTTTAAAAGATTTAGTACATAAAATCTTTAGTATCAGACTTTCTTGTAAATACTAGGCTTACTAGTATTATTCCATGTCACTTAAAACCTTGTAGATTGAAGGAAGCCCTAGAACTTATGGAAATTTCTATAAATAATCTGTCTTACAAAACACTAAAACTTATCATCAAGAGTGGTATGATGCCTAATGGTATTTAAAATAAATTTCATCTGGTAGTAAAAGGTTGAATGTTTTCCCTCACTTGTGAAAGCAAACAAGAGATTGGGATACAGGAGGGATCCTAGACAAAGGAGGAGAAACCCTAGCGGAGTGATTGAGGGGACCTAAGAGAGGGAAAAGGGAGGTGAGAGGGAGACTCTATGAAGGAAAAATTTCAATGGACATGATATACATACACAAATTTATCAATGACAATCACAGTGTGTGCAAGGGGAGGATGAGGAAGTGGGATGGGAGCTGGGGGAAGGCCAACAAGTGCTGTGTGCTTGTATGCTTCTATCACTCTGGATTTCATAATGATTTATAATCACAATGTACCAGAAAAAAATTAAAATAAAATAGTATTTAGCTCAGTGGTAGAATGACACTGAGTTCAATGTGCAGTACCAAAAACAAACAAATAAATAAAGTGTAAATGTCAGTTTTGGTTCTAGTATGTATACTATACATGAACTTTGGAAAGTCAGTCTCTCCTACCATTATTTTATCTTTGATTCAATAAGGGAATCATAATAGATTTCATCAGAGATTTCTTAAGCTTAACATTCAATGTATTTATGACCTCACAGAGTACTATACTAAACCTGTCACTTTGTGACTACCTTAATTTTTAATTCTGCTATTGATATTACTCTTGGACAGCATGCTGTTAGATTTTTTTAATACATTTATTGGTGAAATGTAACTGGACATCATAGTGAGATTCATAGGGATATAAGGATACATATTATTCATAGAGAAAATGCATAAGGTCAAATAATGATGGTATTCTTTCTTTATTTTTTATAATAATTGGTGCATTTTAATCATACATCTTTATTAGGTACAAGCTGATAAAGGCATATATGCACATATTTCTCATTTAACCTCTTCCCCAATTCCCACCCCACTCCCTCACCTTCTCAAGTTCAGTTAAGTGGTTGACCTTGATATATTTGTGAAAGTACATCATGTGCATTAGGGTGTCCCCCCTCCCCCCTCCCCATCAACCCCCTTCAGTTAAGTCAACTTCTTTGCTTATCTAGGGTTTCTCTTTTTTCATCTGGAGTCCCTCTTATGCCCCATCTTCTCCCTAGCATCTGCATATTAGGGAGAACATATGCTTTTTTACTTTGTGACTGACTAATCTCACTTAACATAATATTTTTCAGTTGCATCCATTTCCCTACAAATAACATGATTTTGTTCTTCTTTATGGCTGAGTGAAATTCCATTGTGTACATATCCCATAGTTTTGTAATCCATTCATCTGTCGATGGACACCTTGGCTGCTTCCATAGTTTGGCTATTGTGAATTGAGCTGCTATAAACATAGATACACATGCATTAGTCTGATAGTTGGTTTCCATTTTGGGGGGGTAAATACCCAGAAGTGGTATTGCTGGATCATATGGTAGGTTCATTCTCATTTGTCTGAGGATCCTCCATACTGTTTTCCAAGGTGGTTGCACTAATTTGTATTTCCACCAACAATGTATTAGGGTCCCCACTTCTCCACACCCTCACCAGCATTTGTTGTTGTTTGTGTTTTTTATGATTGCCATTCTGATTGGAGTTAAGTGAAATCTCAAGGTAGTTTTGATTTGCATCTCTCTGATTGCTAATGATGTAGAACATTTCCTCATACATTTATTGGCCATTTGTATTTCTTTTGTGAGGTGTCTATTTAGATCCTTTGTCCATTTTTTTGATTGGGTTATTTGTTTTCTTAGCTGTGAGTTTCTTGAGTTCTCTATATATCCTAGATATTAGTCCTCTATCAGAAGAGTAGCTGGCAAAATTTTCCTCCCACTCTGTGGGCTCTCTGTTGAGATTCATGATAGTTTCCTTTGCTGCACAGAAGCTTCTCAATTTAATGCAATCCCATATATTCATCTTCCTTTGAGTTGCTTGTGCCTTTGGGGTCTTGTTGAGAAAGTTTTTACCTGTGCTGAAGTGTTGGGCCTATGCCCTCTTCAAGTAGCTGCAAGGTCTCTGGCCTGACTTCCAGGTCTTTGATCCTTGAGTTGATTCTTGTGCACGGTGAGAAAGTGGGGTTTATTTCCATTTTCCTGTATATGGTTAACCAGTTTTGCCAACACCATTTGTTAAAGGGGCTATCTTTTTTCTTGTATATTTTTGGCTCCTTTGTTAAAAATGAATTGACTGTAAGCACATAGATCTGTTGCTGAATCTTATATTCTGCTCCATTGGTCTATGTGTCTGTTTTTGTGTCAATATCATGCTGTTTTTATTACTGTGACTTTGTAGTAGAGTTTGAAGTCAGGTATTGTGATACCTCCTGCATGGTTCTTGTTGCTAAGAACTACTTTGGCTGTCCTGGACTTTTCATTGTTCCAAATGAATTTAAGGACTGATTTTTCTTTGTCTGTGAGGAGTGACCTTGGTAATTTCATGGATATTGCATTGAATCTGTAGATCATTTTTGGGAGGATGGTCATTTTGATGATATTTGTTCTGCCTATCCAAGAGCATGGAAGATCTTTCTATCTTCTAAGGTCTTCATCAATTTCTTTTTTCAACTTTTTATAGTTTTCCTGATAGAGGTCTTTTACCTCTTTGGTTAGGTTTATCCCTAAGTATTTTATTTTTCGGGTACTACTGTGGTGGAATTGTTTTCTGGATTTCTTTTTCAGTGGATTTATGGTTGGCATACAGGAAAGCTTCTGACTTTTTAAGATTGATATTGTATCCAGACACTTTGCTGAATTTGTTGATCAGTTCTATAAGTTTTGTCATTGAATTTGTTGGGTCTTCTAAGTATAGTATCATGTCATCTGCAAAAAGGGGTAATTTTAGTTATTCTTTCCCTATTTTTACCCCTTTGATTTCCTTTTCTTGCCTTATTGCTCTGGCTAGAGTCTCAAGTACTGTATTGAACAGAACAGGTGATAATGGACATCTTTGTCTTGTTTCTGTTTTAGTGGGAACTCTTTCAGTATTTTTCCATTTAATATGAAGTTTGCCAAGGGCTATTGTATATTGCCTCTATGATATTGAGGTATGTTCCTTCTATTCCCCTTCTCTGAGTGCTTTTAGGATGAATGTGTGTTGGATCTTTTCAAATGCTTTTTCAGCATCAATTGAGATGAGCATGTGATTTTTGTCTTTTATTCTGTTTATGTGATGAATTACATGGATTGTTTTTCATATGATGAAACAATTTTTCATCCCTGGGATGAACCCGACTTGTTCATGGTGTATGATTTTCTTGATGTGGTTTTGAATGTACATTGCTAGTATTTTGTTTAGTAGTTTTGCATCTAAGTTCATCAATGATATAGGCCTATAGTTTTCTTCTAATATCTCATTTATCAATGAGGAAAATGTCAGTTTACATAGATAATGGAAATAATAGCTGTTTTGTGAAGTACAAGGAATACATGTATTATTTTGGAAATTCATTGCCCTGCTTTACTGGTCATAGTAATCTTAGAATTACTGCCTCAAATCATTTTATGTGTATCTGCAGATCAATATTCATAAAGTGTGCTCAGCCGGGCATGGTGACACCCTCTTGTAATCTCAGTACTTGGGAGGATAAGACCTGAGAATCTGGGTTCCTGGCCACCCTAGCTCCTTAGTGAGACCCTGTTTCAAAATAAAGACTAAAAATTAGGGCTGGTGATGCAGTTCAAAGGTCAAACACCCCTGGGTTCCATCTCCAGTACTGCAATAAATAAATAAATAAATAAATAAATAAATAAATAAATAAATAAATAAAATAAATATAAAATAAAATGTGCTGACTGGGGTTAGAAGATTTCCATAAGAATATTGGAAACAAATTATCTTTATTTTGTGTATTTATTGTATTTTATACTTCAAAATATGTTGTTTATATCTTTTGTTTACAGATACTCAACTGGAGAAAGCAAGTAAACATGTAAGTAAAATAGATTTTGCAGAACAACATAAAACAAATCAGAGTTTCATTATTCTGAAAAAAGGAAAAATTAAGCTACATAATTGAAAGTTAAGTAATGTAAATCCAGAATTACATATCAAGAGAATGCATTGAAAATTGTAGGTAAAACAGTAAAAAAATATTAGTTTAATTATATTTGTGTCTATAATTTATTAATTATATGTGGATAGTAGATATAAATAAGTGTTCTTTTAAGTTCATTATTGCTCTCCTGTAAGTCATATTTTGTACTTTATTTACTTCAAATGTTTCAATTGTTTAAATGTATTTACATTAGCAAAAATAAACATTTAGCTTGATGACAAAACACTGACAATATTTTATTTTGAAAACATTGGATTATTTTTACATATTCTTAATTCTCCCATTTCTCACATTTTCCTGAATGTTTTCTGTTGTAGTTTTCTAGTAAATCAAGTTAGAAATGAGAAAGAAATAATAAATAAGAAGGTAATAAATCAGACTGAAAATATATACCTAAGGCTAATTCATTGTTAACAAAGTTCATTCTGTGAAGAAAGAATAATTTTACTGCAGATGATGCTGGACTAACTGGAAATTCAATGAAAGAAATAATGTTGGATCTATATGTTACATGATTCACATAAAATAATTCAAAATGGATAGATCTATATATAAGAGTTAAAAACTACAAAATCATTCAAAGAAAACAGAAGAGAAAATAATATTCTTAGGTAAGAAAAAGATTTCTTTGATATGACACCAAAAACAAAAAGATAATAACAGCAAAAAAAAAAAGATAAACTTGAGCTACATTAAAATTTAAAATTTTTGTACTTCAAATAATACTACTAAGAAAGTGCAAAGATCCAATGAGCCACAGAGTGGGAATATTTATCTCAAAATTGTTTATTGTGTGACAGAGTTGTATACAGTATATATATATATATATATATATATATATATATATATATGTATATATATGTATATATATATGACAGATGTGTGTATTATATATATATATTATATAACATATAATATTCATACATATTACATATGTATTATATACATATATATGTGTATATATATTATATATATATTCAGCCCCACTGCATCTTGAGTTGAAATTTCTACTACTTGCATGAGCATAGTAAGACAAAATACAGAATTTAAGTGAGGAAATTTTATTAATCATCAATAGGCAGCAAGGGATAGTAGAAGTTGAAGATTCATGTTGACTTCATCCCTGAAAGTTCAAGAAAGCTGCCTAAGCCAGATAGAATCTCATTTGCATATGCCACACTTGTACCAAAGTTGAGGGGTTCAAGAAGGTAGTCCACCTCAGTTTCACACCTTGGCAACCATTTAACCTCCTGAGATAAAGTGTTGAAGGAGTCCTGTTTCTACAGTGGATGAGAACAGAGCCCAGACTACCCAGACTATTCTCTCTCTCTCTCTCCACACAATGCATTGTCAGCACATTCTACTGTTATTCTTTTTTTTTTTAAGTTTTTATTTTTATTCATACATTGTAAGCATACATCTTTGTTAGGTACAAATTGATAATGATATATATGCTCACAATTCTCTTTTGACCCCTTCCCCAAATTCCCACCCTGCTCCCTCACCCTCCCTCCCTCTCAAGTTCAGTTTAGTGAGTGACCTTGATATACATTAGTGTGCCCCCCTCCTCCAACCCCTTCAGTTAAATCAACTTCTTTGCTTTCGAGAGTCTCTCCTTTTTCATCTGGAGACCCTCTTATGCCCCATCTTCTCCCTAGCATCTGCATATTAGGGAGAACATATGCTTCTTTACTCTTTGTGACTGGCTAATCTCACTTAACATAATGTTTTCCAGTTGCCTCTATTTCCCTGCAATTAACATGATTTTGTTCTTCTTTATGGCTGAGTGAAATTCCATTGTGTACATATCCCACAGTTTTGTAATCCATTCATCTGTTATTCTTAAGAACTACAGATAAGAAACTGGGGATGACTGGGTTGAACCAAAGCCTCCCAGAAAAATGTCCCCCACATATTTTCCACACAAAATTGTTCATAGAATTATTATTCAGTATATACCTTGAAGCAATGACTACCATATGGATTTGGGTGAGTATGCACAAATTCAAGGACTTTGAGATTGTAATACAAGGTGTTCCTTTCATTCTCACTATCAAGCAACCACTTTGGTGATTTTTTTCTCCTCATACCACAGATTTTCCTTGTTCCAGAGGAGGATGCTTCCTCAAATAGACACATAAAGATTTCCACAAAAAAATTAAAAATTTTCTCTAGGTAGTTATTTTGTTCCCATGTATAAGTTAATCAGAAGGCAATCAAATTCTTGCACACTGATGGTGGGATTGCAAATTAGTGCAACTGCTATGGACATCAGTATGGAGATTCCTCAAAAGATTGGGCACACAACCACCATGGGACAGCTATACCACTTTTCCATCTCTTTCCAAAATAAGTAGTCAGAATACTATAGGGATATAGGCATATCCATCTTTATAGCAGGAACCAAACTAAGTGTCTGCAAACAGATGAATGGAAAATGAAAATGAGGTATATATACACATAATAAAGTTTTACTCAGTCATAAAAAATGAACAAAATTATGTTGTTTGCAGGAAAATGGATTGAACTAGAGAATATTATGCTAAGTGAGATAGCTAGTCTCAGAAAATGAAGTGCTGTGTGTTTTCTCTCGTATGTGTAAGCTAAAGAGAAGATAGAAAACAACAAACTTCAAATAAAAGAAGAGAGAGGCTATTGATGAAAGTAGTTAGGGAAGGAAAACCAATGAAGGAAAAAGTATAAATAATTCTATGTCCATATATGAAGCTCTCACTACCAATCTCACTAACGTGTATGGGTGAGATTCAAAGAGAAACACATCAAGTGCTATGTGCATGCATATTTGTATCACTTTGAGCCTCACTGTGATGTAAAATTATAATGCACCAATAAACTTATAAGAAGTTATAATTTAAAAAATAAAGAGTCAACTATAGTAAAATGATAGAGTGGCTACTACTTATTGGGGTAAGCAGAGAGAGTATTGAGAAATCAATGAAACCTTGGGGGCATCACTCAGTGATTCCCAAAGCAGTGTAAATTATGAATTAACAGACTGCAACCGGAGTCCCACAAGGGGTCACCCTACAAATCACCTATACCAACATGGATACCAGTGAAAGTAGACAGTCATCTAGATGGGCTGGTGGAAAAGGGAGATTTTGAATATCAATTTTAGCCTTGAGGACAACTATAGCAAGTGGAAACTGCCTTTTTGTTTTGTTTTGTACTGGAGATTAAACCCAAGGACATTCCACTTCTGCTGAGCCACACCCTGAACACTTTAAACTTTTTATTTTAAAACAGAGTCTCACTAGGATGCTAAAAACCTCTCTAGGCTGCTAAGATTGACCTCAAAACTTCAATCCTCTTGCTTCAGCCTCCCAAGTACTGAGATGATAGGTGTGCAGCACCATGCTAGAAGCTCCTGTTACTTTTTATTTTTAATTATCAAAAAATGAACCACTGTGTTGGAAGCCTGCTGACATTTTCTTTGTCTGCATCTATGAGTCACAAAAATACCTGGAGCTTCACATCCCCTGGGCACACCTAAGCCAATGCTTGACAAGTGAGAGAGTATAATGAGTCTAGTCCTCTTGCCTCAGGTCACAACATCTGAGTTGTTGCTTACATGCCCCTTACCTGCCAAAGTCTCATTGAAATTTGACTGAAGCTCCTCTTTGTGAAACTGCCTAAGAGAGAACTCCTTTCTTGGATGCTTCTTTCTCCCTTAAGTGTTTTCCCTTTCCTCTAAAGGTTTTCCCTGATGATATTTCAATTAGGTAGTAGGTGTCTAGTACTTTTTTTTTAAAAAATTATTTTACTGTACTAGTAAACTAGATATAAAGTTATTAATAGGTAAAATTTTCAAGTATAAATATTTTTCTCTTTCTAATCATAGTTATCTGAGAATCCTTTAAAAGTAACTGCCCTTTCCACATTCATGACAGTACTATAACATATCTTACATGTAGCCTTAATTTTTACTTATATAAGTGAATTAAATGACTCAGGTTGTTTTAATCTTTTATACATTCTAGATATTTTTCCTCTATCCAAGGAGTAGCTGGTAAAGATTTCCTCCCTATCTGTAGGCTCTCTCCTCACACTCTTATTTTTTTCCTTTGCTGTGCAGAATTTTTTTTAAATTTGTTGCTATCACATTTATTGATTTTCAGTTTTGTTTCAAGCATATTTTGAAGCCTAAGTTAAGCCTGGATTCTTTCAGTAGTCATTTATTTTGCTACATTTCAATTATCTATGACACCACAAAAGATTTAAAACAAATTTTATGGCATGATGTTTTTGGAACATTCATTCAACTATGTAATAACTTTACTAATTTTCTGACATGATTCATATTTTTATATTTTCCTTAGGTGTTCAATAATATGCTGTTTCTCAAAATGTGTATTTTCTGCATAATTGTGGGAAACTGTTCTAAGTCTAAAAAATATTGGCTTAAGAATTTATAGCTTCTTGTTTGTTTGAGCAGAACACTGCCTTTTTGGAGGGAACTAACGACAGTGACCTAGAAGCCCCTTTACTATCCAAGCTATTTTCTTAAAAAACAGAAAGGGGAGAGACTGGGTCTGTCTTCTAAAGACAGAAATAGAATTCTATATACCCTTAAATTTTTTGGTTTGTGATATCTATAAGTTTTTTTTTTTTTTTTTTGCTTTTTAGCCTTTTGTATTCTTGCTTCACTTTTTTTAATTAATTAATTTATTTTTTCAGCATGGATATTTTATACATTTCTTGAGTACAACATGGTTACATAGACATTTATGACATATCAATCATTGTCAGAACACAAATAGCACCACTTCGTTTTACACATATAGCCCACATTCTTAACATAGCCTGGTAAAGCAAACTTTCTAGAGTCATAAAACCATACTCCTTTAGGGTCATATCTTTACTTTCCAAGAAGTAGGAGGGTCTTTCATCTACGCA
>PVLC010029165.1:0-20414 GCA_004027655.1 Graphiurus murinus
AAAAAAAAAAGTACTTTGAATGATGCAGATAATAGCTTAGAGCCCATTTCCTCCCAGCATGTCTGGATCAGGTGCTTGGTGAAGTATGTACGTTACTGCAGTTGAAAGAGGCTGAAACCCAACACAGTCTGCGCTGGACTCGGAAACCTCCTAGGCATAGCATCAGATCCCGACGCCTCATTGCATATAATAGCTGCAACTGCATTGGAATCATGTTTCATCTTGATCTTCTGATGAAAGAGGCATCCGAATCCCCATTTTGGGGAGGAAAAGAAGTGAAGTGTCCTGTCCAAGGTCACACAGCTTGGCAGTAGTTAGGTAGATTTAAACCTAAGTCGGCCAATCCTTAATCCTGAGCTCTACTCATTTCCCTGTACCTGCCTTTATGACTAAGTAAAACCCAAACTGGGAAGACATTGGTAGAAGGTCTGACTGGGGGAGGCAGGGAAGGTGAAGAAAATTCACTTCTGCCCGTGGCTGTCACACCTCATTTCCTCCAGGAGGGCTCAGGATGAAGAATCCTGAAGTAGCCCAACACCAAGCAGGGTTCTGATTCTCAGAATTGCCCAAAGTGCCGGCCGAAAAGCCCCCCTCTCTGACATCCTTCATCCATCTAACACTTATTAGGATCCTCTCCTGTGACCAATATTGTGCTAGAGGTGATGGACATGATGTGATTCAGATGAGATGTCTCATCCCAGGCTCTCCCTGTCGGCTGAGGAAGAGGTACCGGAGAAGTCAGCATAGCTGTTCGCTGGCCCAGAGCAGGGACATAGGGAGACTCCACCAGCTACAGCTGAATACAAAAAAAGAAAGAAGAGAGAAAGAAAGAAAGAAAGAAAGAAAGAAGGAAAGAAAAACATAGGTGGCTGGACTAAGGGCTAATTAATTAATTGAATTGACTAATGCTCATCAAAGCTGAATTCTAAAATTGGGATTTGTTTTGATTCCCCTGGGACTTTAACCTTTATAAAACAACAACAAATACCAACCAACCATTACACCCAGCAACTGGAGTTTCTGTGAAAGGTCAGATGAAAGGAGTTAACACCCAAAAGAGCGGCTGTCTGGGACTTGCAGCGTTTGGGAGGCCAGAGTGTGGGGGGGACAGACAGGTGGGCACTGGAGTCTCCCCTTCCATCACAGAAGTCAGGTGACACTGGACAAGCTGTTGGCAGCTCCTGTGTCCTCCTCCATAAAATGGGGACAGTGCAATCTGCAGAATGGGTTTTGGTAAAGATTACGTAAGTTCCCAATGAGATGCCTGGGACCCCACAGGGGCTCAACAGACATCGCATATCTCTCATAATCAGCATTCCACTCTCCCGCTCACTCCTAATCCCAATAGTTTCTGCCCCTCATTAAAATGGATCTGTCATAATGGTCTGGTCGCTGAGAAAACTCCACCTGAGAATATGACTACAGACCACCTCACAGAATGTTAAAGCTGTAAGAATCCCTGGTTAAGCAGAGATGCAGATTCATGAATTCAGGAAACTGGGTAAGTCTCCAGAGGGGGCAGGGCGTGGGTGAAGGACTTAGGAACACTGTGGTATATGGTGCCAAAGGGAGAGAGTGGTCAGGGATGATGAGCCCTGAAGGGATGTGAGTAGTGTTGACTGGTCCCATAGGCGTCCTGATGCTTATAAATTGATGTGAATTCCCCATGTCACTGAACTGAAACCAAATGGGATCGAGGGATGTGAGATACATCCTGGCAGTCAAAAAGCTACTTGGCGCATTTCTCTTCTGGGGTAGATTTGAAATGGTGAATGTTGCCTTCCTAGAAATCCTATAAGGATTACCAAGCTTATCAGTTACAGACACAACTCAGTTCATCCCTGAGCTTTCTCAGCTGCGTCTCCTTCCACCTGACAGGGTTAGAAGGCAGTGAGACCCAGTCCTCTCACAGGCCAAGCTGCACTCATTTGGTGGAGCATTGCCAATGCAGTCACTCTAAGCATTAGGGGGCAAATCAAATTGTGGATCACAATTGGCCATGTCTGCATTTTTATTTTTTCCTAAAAGCACTTTCCATGGGGACAGATTGTGGTTTAATGAGTGAGCTGGTGGTAAGGGGGCTGCTTAGCAGTTGCAGAAAAGTGCAGTAGGGTGACTAAAGGTGCCAGTACCTGTCAGAACACACCAGTTATGTCCCAGTGGCTTCTGGAAGGCGTGATAATAGGCCATATTTGTAGTTGACCATTTTGCCCCCTGGGAAATGTTGATGGGCGTCTTTCATTACTTGCTAGTGGAAACAATGAAGTGGCCTCCATGATTAGATCCAGATTTGATAAACCCTGAAAAGAATATATTGCTCACTTACTCAAATATTCAGAAATGCATAAGCTTACACATGCATACAGCACATGAAATACACTAGCAAGTCACGTTGTTTTGCTTCTAAAACATAGCTTGAGTTTGTTCACTTCCGTCTGTCTCTACTGCTGCAAAATAATCATCTTTGCTCCTCTGCTGTTACTGTTAGAGTAAGGAGACTATTAAACTGTTAGAGTAAGAATTGCTTAGAACATGGGCTTTGGAATCACATTTCTTCGGTTTACATCAAGCTCTGCCACTTATTAGCTGTGCGATTTTAGGCAAGCTTCTGAAACTCTCTGAGTTTCAGTTCCTTCATCCATAAAATAGGCATAATGATATACTCTACTTCATAGAGAGAAGGCCTGATCAAGAGTGAGGACCCAATCAATATGACACTCTTTCTTCCCTCCTACAAAGAAGCCTATTGCATGTTCTCCTGACTTTCTCTCTGTGCATAACCCCAGTCCCCATTACAAACACTGAAATAACAAATGTTTATCTCTAACCAGTAATCAGAATCCTAGCCCAGGCAACCTCTCCAAATGTGTCCTCTCCTGTTGGGTCCTCCCTGTTCCCTGCAATAGAGCCACACTTGTACTTGTCTCCACAGGACCCCCCCCCCCCACACCCCTAACAAGTTAAGCAATTCTACACCCCAGGGCCTTTACTACCATTTCCTCTGGCTGTAAAGCTCTTCCCTGAGAGGTTTTCATGGTGCTCCCTTAGTACCCAGGTCCCAGCTCAAGTGTCTCCATCTCAGAGAGGCCTTCCTTTACTGTCCCTGTTGAGATGGTCCTGCCAGCTCCTCACTTGTTCTATAGTTGTTCCTCTTGTTGATGGTTCTCAGGATCCATTGTTGTAACCTGGGGCTCAGGACTCTGACCAGGGCAGTTCTAATCCCAAGCCAGCGCCTACCCCCAGGGCTGCCTTCTGGCTGCAAGAGCCACTTTGCCTGTGCTCAGAATCCCCCAAGGACTAGGACTGCCCCTCCTCTGGTCTGGAGACTCCAGGTCCTTCCTCCCCGTGGCCCGCTCATCTCCAGAGCTCCCTGTGGGATTGAGCCAACAGTTACCTTCTATGAGGCTCCTGGTTCTGTGTGCTCTGCTCTGTCTCCTTCCCTTCCTTCCTGGCTCCACTTCCCTACTCCCCTTCCAGATTTTTCTGGAACACTTTCTAAGTCACCTTTACTCAAACTTCATCTCAGAGTTTGCTTCTGGAGAAGACAACTATTATCTTCTGCATTTAATTTTTTATAACATACCACAAGAATATAATATTCCTGAGAAGAGTGTCTGTCATAGCAAGTATTCATTGACGATGTATATGTGCAATTGTTTGCATGAGTAAGAATATATTAAACCTAAAAATTAAAAATATATGTTTTAAGATACAAATATATATAATCAGATTTTAAATTATATTCATAAGGACTTTTTGCTTTGGACACATCCATATTACTTCCTTGTAAAAATTCCAGCAATTAAGAATCAATCCACCTTTCCTGACTCCATTAGGCTCTGTCTGGCATGTACTGAGTTATTTCAAAGCAATACTTGAAAGGTTTAGTGAAAAAAATTACCTTTTATGATAAATATAAAGGGGGTATGTTAGAAACTAGGGCTTGGTTTGGACTTTAAGTGGATGCCTACAATAAAGTTCTGGGAGTACCTTTCTATTGAAGGATTTACTGCCTCATTATATTTTCTTCTGTCTGTGATAGCTGAAGAGGAGTCTAATGGTTTCTGAGCTCTGCCATCTCCAGATTGGCTGGGTGTGTTTAGCAAGGAGACATAGCTGGTCCCAGTGTGCACAACGGGGAGATGTGCGTCATGAGGGAGGGGGGCAGGGAGGGATGATTCCAGATATTGTAATTAGAAGTGTTTTCAGAGAGGTAAAGCTAGTGAATCATGAGCTGCTGCCAAGAAGTGCGTTGGGAGAAAATGCTAGCAGAGTTGTAAAAGGCTTGTAACCTGATCTGGAATATGAAGTTTGTGGGCAGTTATTGATTTCCCAGTGGGTGGAATTAGTTTTCTTTGTGACACACAGGCCGGGGGAGGGAAGTTGTGAGAACAAATTACTAACTGTCAGAGACGAGCTGTGTCTGCAGAGACCCTCCCTCATGTCTAGCGGATCCAGCCAAGTGGCCTCTGACATCTGCGCATGCTCCCCAACCCCCTGAGAAGAAAAGCAGCGGTTAGAGCCTACTGGGTCTCTACACTCAGCCTGGCCCAGGAAAACCTGCGGTTTCAGTCAAGGGTTTTCCCGGCATGCCGACAAGCCCAGGGGGAGGCAGAGCCAGCCTTGACAGCCACAAGCTCACAAACCTTACAGGGTTGAGCCGAGCCGAATTCACCTTCTAGTCAATAGGCACTTGGCCAAAGCTGAATGCATTTCACCTTAAAGTCTGTGAAAAATCGACCAGAATTGCAGAGTCGATTAACCCGTGCTGGTGACAAAGTGAGAGGCTGGCTTTGAGTGAATGCAATTCCAAGTGCCAGCTTCAACCGTCGGGCTTGGAAAGGTGTGCACCCGCACGGGGACGTGACTGGGCCCTGACACAAACCCAGTCTGGTGGTTAACTGCCTGCCCCATAGCAAGAGAGGGGTTGGGAAGGCAGAGTCCACTGAACTCCAGAACATTCCATGAACTATCCCTTCTGATGGCCGAACCAGAGTATACCTGAGATAAGAGACTGACAAACATTTCTCTGGCAGGAAGAGATCTTTCCCCCTTCTTCTGGCTTCAGCCTAGAGGAAGGGAGGAGGAAGGATCTCTTCATGGACATTGCATTATATCCAGAGGCTTCTCCCAACCCTCTCTCCATTCTGGGATGAGTGTATGCAAACTGATGTAGAGCTGATACTAACGTGGACTCTCAAAAGACTAGAGGGATGATGGTGCACCTTGTCTTCAGCCTGGGTGTCAGCTTCAGTTCTGGGATAATAAGCAGACATCTCACTGGTTGTCCTACTCCTCAGACAATGACTATATCATTTGAAAATAAGACAAATATACTCTGAGTGTTATAGGAGCATAAAGAAGAATTGCCCATGTAGAGTTGGGGTGCTAGGAAAGTTATCCTAGAGTATTTGATATCTAAGTTAAGACCTAGAAGGCAAGGGAGAGTTAGGTGAACAGCATTCCAGGCAAAGAAAGCACACACACACACACACACACACACACATACACTAAAGCAGGGCACAATGTCACACACCTGCAATCTCAGCTACTCAGGAGGCTGAGGCAGGAGGATGGGAAATTCAAGGACATCATCCTGGGCAACTTAGCAAGACCCTGTCTCAAAATTTAAAAAAAAAATAAAAAAGGGCTAGTGATGTAGCTCAGTGGTAGTGTGCCCCAGTATTGGGTTCAATCCCACCCCTCACCCCCCCACATATATGAAAGGGGGAGATGAAAGAGTGGCAAGTAATGGTTGTGGGGATAAAGAAGGGGTCTACCAAAGGAGCTAGAGCTATGCCAAAGAGTTTATAAAATTTGCTCTGAGGACAATAGGAAGTTATAGAAGAGTTTCCTGACTACAGGAAACTTCTGTGTGCAGAGAGAAGAGAAATCACTTAGGAGACTTGACTCAGAACATGGGTCAAGTTGGCTTGGTGGCAGGATGGATACACCTTCATGATGGACTAGATATTGTGTCTAGAGAGAGGATGGAATCAAAGGTGGTACCCAGGTTTGCCTGGGTTCATGGAGGATATCTTCACTCAGAGAGCAAAGGAGAAAGAACATATAGATGGGGAAGATGGTTAAGTCCATTGCTTCTCTCTGTCTCTGGGATTGTGGCTGTGGTTACAGATGCATTTTAGGCCTGAAGCATCTCAGGGTAGTTTTCCAAAGAGGACAGGGAATCTCCATTTTTTTTCTTCCCCTGGGATTGATATTGTGGGGGAGCAGGTGAGAAAAAGGATCATATTATTTGAAGCATTCCTGAGTCATGAAATTACTGCAAAAGCATGTCACACTTTATAAGAGCCATGAGTTCAGGGAGGTGGCACCAACTGCCATAGCCTCTCTGCAGTCATTTGGACAAAAAAACAAAACAAAACAATACCACCACTGAAAAAAAAAAAAAACCCACAGAAACCTTTTGATTAAAACACAGAACTGAGTAGCTCTGCAGATTCCTCAGTGGCTGGTTTGAATTACAATTTGGACTTGTCACCTGATGGCAGCTCTCCCAGCCCTTGTCAGACCTCGGGTACCCTAGTCAGGAATGCTTCTCCAGTGTCCAGGTCTCTGACACTTGTGACCTCTGCCTATGAAGATTGATTTAAGGCTTTGCAATATTTATCTTTTAAATAATTTATGTTTGTTTGCTTGGCAATCGGGTGACAATTTAGAAATGCTACTTCCTGAAGCTCTACAGACTAATATAATTTCACAGCTCCAATTACAAATGAGAAAAATTATTTCATCTAGGAACAGAGGAGCCAGACATTTCTGAGAAATCATGGTTAAAGAGAAGACAAAGTGCCTTCTGAAAAACAGGCCATGTTATTAATGGCTTCCTCAGTGAAAACCTTGCTGGTTCTCAATACAGTGAGCCTCCATCTTATGGGGCTGCTGGTTTTGCTAATCTGTAAAGCCAATGACTTTCAGATTGATAAACTGCTGCTGCTATCAGGGCCTGACGTGCAGTTCCTATAACCTTTGTGACTTGTAAGCAACTCAAACATGCCCACTCTCTTTCTATTTAGCAAATAGATCCTTCCTTCCGTCACTTCTTCTGAACCTGTATTTTATGGAATCTTAGAATTTTTGATGGTGTTTGAATAATCATTCACTCTAATCCCTTGTCTGATACTTTACATCTTCATCATCCCTGTCCAGAGGTAGCTACCTACTGCTTGAATACTCTTGGGGATGGGGAGCTCACTGTGAGATCTTTCCATGAGAATCTATTAACTTAGCTCATTTTTTTATTAGAATTTATAGTTCAGTGGCTTCCTGAGGAGATCATTAATGTCTAAAATCTACCATTGGACTTTTCCCTTGGATTCATGTTTTTGTAATGGGATCTAATTGAGATATTATAACTAGAGTACTAATGAAAACTTGACCTGAGTTATTCTGCAGCTTTATTTTATGGCCACATCTCGCAAGTTGCCACTCTAGGGACATATAGGCACTAGGTTTTTTATCAAATCCTGATCTCTGTTGGCTTGGTCACTATGATAAGTAGTTAGCCCATGGACATTCCCTTCCAACCTAGGATAGTATTGGGCACATCATGATATCTTCATAAATAGAGTGGGGTTACTGAACAAATGAATGAATGAATGGATGAGTTAGTTAATTGCACAAATGGGTTAGCCCTTTATCTGCCTTCACATATCTTCTTCCCGTAGGTCCTAGTGATCTCATTTTTTTTTTTTTTTTTTGTAATACTGGGGATTGAACTCAGGGGCATTCTACCTCCGAGTTATACCCCCAGCCCTATTTTTTATTCTTTATTTTGAAACAGGGTCTTACTACGTTGCAGAGTGCCTCACTAGGTAGCTGAGGCTGGCCACGAACCCGGATCCTCCGGTCTCAGCCTCTCAAATGCTGGGATTACAAGCGTGCGCCACCACACCCACCTTCTTAGTGATCTCGTTTTAATTTTTTAAAATGTTTTTATGATACTGGGAATTAGACACAGGGTGCTCTTCCACGAACTATATCCCCAGCCCATTGTATTTTATTTTAATTTTTAGACAGGCTCTTACTAAGTTGCCCAGGTTGGGCTTGAACTTTCCATCCTCCTGGCTCAACCTCCTGAGTAGGTGGGATTATAAGTGTGTATTACTGCTCCCAGCTCCTCGTAATCTCATTTGTAGAGAGTTTAAAGTGGTTTTTAGTTTTGACTCACAAAAGGCTACTTTAGTCCTTAAGACCTTGACTTTTTTTTTCTTTTGGTGCTGGGGATGGAACTCAGGGCCTCATGCATCCTAAACATATACTCTACAACTGAGCTATACTCCCAGCCCCTCTCATATTTTTATGCTTTTATTGGTGCATTATAGTCTCACATGATAATGTAAATCATGTTGAAGGTGACATACATGCACACAGCACTTGATGCCCATGATCCCCTTCACCGCCCCCACTTCCCAATTTCCCCTCCACAATACAGAGTACTGAAATAGACATTGACATTTTCACATATGTACACATGGTTGATGGTAGTATTTCCATTAGTGAAGCTCAGTCTTCCCCCTCATTGGTCTAAGGGAAGGTTTCTTGCCTCCAGTGAGGTTTCTTCTCCATTATCTGAAGTCCCTCTGGTATCCCAATGACTCCCTAGCTTGCTCATATTAGAGAAAACTTTCAGAGGCTGGCTAATCTCACTTACCATAATGTTATCCAGGTCTTTCCATTTTCTTGCAAATGATATAATTTTGCTCTTCTTTATTGCGGAGTAGAATTCCATTGTGTGTATTTTCCCATAATTTTGTAATCTATTCATCTGTTGATGGATACTTAGGTTGGTTCCATAATTTGGCTATTGTGAATTGTGCTGCTATGAACCTGGGTATGCATATATTACTGTAGTTCTCTGATTTGGGCCTCTTTGGAAAGATATAGGAGTGGTATAGCTGGATCATATGGTGTGTCCATTCCCAGTTTTCTGAGGAATCTCCACACTGATCTCCATAGCAGCTGAACTAATTTGCAATCCCACCAACAGTGTAGAAGAGTTCCTATTTCCCCCACATCCTCTTCAACATTTATTGTTTTTTGACTTCTTGATGATTGCCATTATGATTGGGGTTTGATGGAATCTCAGTGTAGTTTTGATTTGAATCTCCCTGATTGCTAGTGATGTTGAACATTTTTTCATGTATCTATTGGCCATTTGTATTTCTTCTTTTGTGAAGTATCTATTCAATTCTGTTACCCATTTCTTGACTGGGTTATTTGTTGTTTTAGTACACAAATAATTTAATGTAAAAACTTTTAGTAAACTCTTTTAAGTTCTTTGTATATTCTAGATATTAGCCCTCTATCAGAGGGATAGCTGGTGAAGATCTTTTCCAATTCCATAGGGTTTCTCTTTAGACTCCTGATAGTTTCCTTTGATGTGCAGAAACTTTGTAGTGTAATATCATCCTACTTATTAATTATTGTTTTAATTTCCTGAACTTTGAAGGTCTTGTTGAGGAAGTTTCTACCTGTGCCTATATGTTGGAGTGTTGGACCTAGGCCCTCCTCTAGTAGCTTCACAGTCTCTGTTCTAACTTCCAGGTCTTTGATCCATCTTGAGTTTACTCTTGTGCAGGGTGAGAAGTAAGGATTCAGTTCCATTTTTCTTCAAATGGATAACCAGTTTTCCTAACACCATTTGCTGAAAAGGCTATTTTTTTTTTCTCCAGCATATGTGTCTGGCACCTTTGTCAAAAGCCAATTGGCTATAATTGTGTGAGTTTGTTTCTGCATCTTCTATTATGTTCCATTGGTCTATGTATCTGTTTTTGTGCCAATATCATGCTGTTTCTATTACTAGAGCTCTGTAGTATCATTTGAAGTCAGGAATCGTGATGCCTCCTGCATGGTTCTTATTTCTCAGAATTGCTTTGGCTTTTCTGGGTCTTTTGTTTCTCCATATGAAATATATGACTAATTTTTCTAGGTCTGTGAAGAATGACATTGGTATTTCAATAGGGATTGCATTGACTCTATAAATCACTTTTGGTTGAATGGCCATTTTGATAATATTTATTCTGCCTATCTAAGAGCAAGGGAGGTCTTATTCAATTTCTTTCTTTAGTGTTTTATAATTTTCATTGTAGAGGTCTTTTACCCTCTTGATTAGATTGATTCCTAGGTATTTTATTGGTTTTGAGGTTATTGTGAATGGGATTGTTTTCTGGATTTCTTTCTCAGTAGATTCATGGTTGGCATATAGAAAAGCTACTTTTTTTTTTTTAGGTTGATTTTGTATTCCACTACATTGTTGAATTTGTTAATCAGCTCTAGTAGTCTTTTGGTTGAGATTTTTGGGTCTTCTGGATATAGAATCACTTCATCTGCAAATAAAGATAATTTTAATTCTTCTTTTCCTATTTGAATTCCTTTGATATCCTTCTCTACCTATTTTAAACTCAAAACAACTAACCACTCTTGATCTGTTTCCTCTACCTTAATTCAAGTCTTATCCAGTCCTTAGCTTCAGCAGAAGACAGATACATTATGTCAGAAGTAGGAATGCAAGGATGGGGCCCCAGTACTTCTGTCCTCATTGTCATTACCTGGTCACTGCAATGGTACCTTCACAGCTCTGTGACTTTGGACTTCTCCTCCATCCATACTTTTATACTACAGTGACACAAACCTTTCCAAAGGACATTTTTTGGGTAACTCCCTTTCACCCAGAGGACTATGGAAGAACAAGACTCTGTTATGTTTTAAATCTCCTTTGTTAGAATCTCTTATTTATTTGACTCACAAAATTAACTTTTTGAAAAGGAAGACTTTATAATCCTTATCTAACTTAATAAGGGAATTTACAATTCTTATCTTCTATTGGGTTTAATTAAGGGAACAACAGTGGAGACATAATTGGGCAGTTAAATATCCCAATGTTGGTGATTTAATTCATCTTGTAACAAAGGGTTTACCACTCCTAAGTATCTCACTAGTTTTTGTCTGACAAGCTCCCAAGGCATGTAATTTCCTGTAACAAAGTTTCAAGGTTACAAGTTAATATCCTTTTAAAGATGCATTTTCAAACAAACTTCTGAACAAACATTATGGGAAATATCTTTACCTTTTTAAATAGATCTGGACAAAAGCTCAACCTTCTGATGACAAGATATGGACTAAGTATAGATTTAACTTAAATCGCATAGTAGTTAGGATATAAATATTCTCCAGCCTTCCCCCTTATCTCTCTAAACAAAGGATAATGGCTAACCCAGTGTCTTGTCCTCTCAAAAATCCTTAGACAAGTAAAAAAAATCTCTTAAGAGCAAATTTTCATATCTGGATTGTTCTGACTTAAATTTACCAGAATAAGTAAACAAGTAAAGTACCATTAAACCTGTGGCCTGTGATTTCATCTATAATTTTAAGCATAACTGAATTGAAATTTGTGTTGCCTACAATTTTGTTTCCATAGTACCAACACCTCCTATTGCATTTAAGAACTTGCCTTTTAAACATTATCTCCCATTATTTTACTTCCAAGATAATATCCTACTTACTCCAGATCTGTGACTATGAATCACCCACTATTTTCTAAATCTTTACTCTTTCTATGGCAAAATGATCCATGCCTAGGACCATCTCAAATCTCGTCACTTCCATTTATTCAACCAACATGTATTAACTGGATACTGTGATCAAGGTACAATATCAGGCACTTGAATTTTAGTCAGCTTTCAGGGAACTTACACTTTGGTGGGATGAATGGACATTATTGATTAGAGTTTAATTACAAACTGACCTTGGGGCTCTGAGAAAAGGAACCCAATTCTATTAGAGTCTGCAAAGTCTCCCATGAGCTTTCCAACCAGAACTTATTTCTCCCTTCTAAAATCCTTACGGCATCTGGTGGCTCTGCCAGCTGGAATGATTTTGGTTGCAAGCAACAGAAACCCACTTTGGTAAACTCAAGCAAAACAAATGAGTTTGGAAGATAAGGAGTCACACATAGAATCAAGGGAAGCTGGGAACTAGTCATCAGAGAGGAGAGACATTACAGAATAGCTCTGGGAGAAGAAGCAGCAGGCAGCCCCAGCCATCCTCCTTGAGGTACTTCTATGATGACCCCAAGCTCCAGGGGACTGGCCACTCCACTCTGTTCTGTGGTTGAGAGAACAGGCATTGCAGTCAGACTGGATTCACCACATCCTAGCCCACACTCACATGACAAATCCCTGTCTCCTCATCAGAAAATTGGGGAAATAATAGTATCTACAACCCAGAGTCACCAGAAAGATTAACTGAGGTCATTCATGCAAAACACAACACAGTGCCTAGTAGTCTAGCACATTGTAAGAACTCAACATACATTAGTAATGTCAGCAGTTATTATTATAAATGTTCCCTTAAGATTTGAACTTCAGGGGGTTGTCCTCTTTGGGGTCAGGTGCCAGGGAGCTCGAGGGCATTATGTTGGTTTCCCCTGAGTTAGGGTCCTCAGCAAAGTGTGTTTCAACTGCTCAGTCAAGGTGTTGAGCCAGAGGAGTAGGGTGCAGATGACAGGCTGACAGCAGGAGATGTCCTTCAGGCCTTTCCACCTTTACCTTATTCTAGTTTCTGCCATTGCTCACAGTTTTTATTCCTAATCAGTTTTGTCAGATTTTAAGTACCTAATAGGCAAGAACCATATCTTTATACCTCTACAAATATGATACATCAAAAGGATGTTCAATACCTGGAGAGGCCACCAATACCCCAAGGCCAGAAAACCATTAAATTAAATCTAGGGAGCTAGGTATGGTAGTGCACACCTGTAATCCCAGTACTTAGGAGGCTGAAATAGGAGGATGACAGGCTTGAGACCAGTCTCAGCAATGTAACAAGACTTTCAACAATCTAGTTAGACCCTGTTGCAAACAAAAAATAAAAAGGACTGGGGGTGTAGCTTAGAGGTAGAATGCTCCTGGATTCAATCCTCAGTATTAGAATAAAAAATATAACAGGATGCTTCCTGAGATTATTTAGAAAGTCAGACTCCTAGAACGGAGTCTCCAGAGGTATCTGGGCTTAACTATCTCAACTTTTCCACTTCTCTATCAGAAGGTCTTTCAGGAACTCTGATGTAACTGCAGCATTTATTTTACTTTTTTGACTAGCTATTTCACCATAATTTTAGGAATACCCATTGGCATTTTTCTAAATGTAGTGTTGATACTGGTAAATTCAGTATAATATAACTAAATTCAATACAATTCCAGGGGAGGGTGGTGGATGGAGAGAGGGAGATGGTAAT
This sequence comes from Graphiurus murinus, assembly GCA_004027655.1. Lineage (NCBI taxonomy): Eukaryota > Metazoa > Chordata > Mammalia > Rodentia > Gliridae > Graphiurus > Graphiurus murinus. The sequence goes on from PVLC010029165.1 coordinate 13,259, forward strand.
CTAAGAGAACAAAGTTTCAGTTATGTAGGAGGAATAAGCTTTAGTGATCTAGCAAAGAAGAGTGACCGTAATAAAAAAAAAAATGTGCACTTATTTAAATAAAAGCGTCTAACCTGTATTTATTGGATTGAATTTAAATAAAATCAAGGTGTATATGATTCGCATCTCAGTTCAAGTGGCACCTAAGTATGAATGGCTAGAAACATTTTTGGTTCCTTAAGACTTTCTGTTTTTAAGGGAAATATGGAGACAAAGCTGTGTAGGGCTTCAGAACCATATATATGGAATAAAGTAACTGGTTGCCTTCCAGAGGTTAGGGCTAGAGAAAGGACCAGAATTGTGAATGATATTCCAAGAAAATCTTAATCTAATCTTTAATATTTAATTTTTTTTACAAGTAGAATATATTTGTGAATTATTTGTTTAATGAAAAACATATAATTATATATAAATATAAAATAGCATATATTTACATATGTAATTAGGAATATGAAGATTATCTATGTAAATTTCTTTTCTTCCAGAATGCAGGGACATTCTGCTGCCTGTCATCACCAAAGAGCTGAAGGTGCTGCTGGAGCAGAAGGAAGAGTTGCAGCACCAGGTCCTGGAGAAGAAGTGTTGCGTTGAGTTGCTCAACAGCATCCTGGAGGTCCTCAGTGGTCAGGACGCGGTGAGTCCTCATGACGATATCACTGTCCTGAACTCAGACTGGGGCTAAGTCAATTAAATCCTAAAAGTGATGCTGATGAATATCAGCTGAAGTTTAAATATATAAGTCTACAGCTTGCTCAGCAGGCCTGCTTTGCCAGAGACTTAACCCCTCTTGCTGTGAATAATGGCTCAGGGACAGACAGGAGTTCAGCAAGTAGAGCTTTTTCATCCTGTGTCGTGGTGGGCAGACTTTCTTAGAGTGTAAGTGTGGACTTTACTGCAACCTTTTCAGATGGCTTGTGTCCATTTACTTGAGCCCTGGTTTGCAGGGGTTGGAAGGGGAGCTTCTTAAGTCTACATGGGCAAGAAAACAAAATGCTATTATCTGCTCTTGGTTGGTTGATTGGATTTCATCTCCAGTTATCTCCTGTGGTGGTGGACATGGTTAAGGCTCTTCCTGAATGAGCAAATTCCTTAGGTGCATGCTCAAGAGAGGATGTGCAGGGATGGCCACAGAGAGATGGCTGAGGCAATGAACCCAGTGTGCATTTGGTAGCAATGGAACCAAAAGAAAGGTCTTAGTGAAGTGGATGGAGGGCTTCCAAAGGGCAGGAACTGTAAAAACAGTTATCAGATGGAGTGCTGCAGACCGAGAGGCAGTGATTAGTTACAGGCTTAGAATTATTACCAATTGGAAGAGGGAGGAGAGGGGTCTTGCTTTGATCTGGATCCCTTTGGCAACTTCAGCCTGTATGAGAGTAATGTCCACAAGGTGGTCTGCCTTTAGATGGGCCTGGTTTCAGAAGGCTGTAGACCCAAACAACCAATAACTATTTTCTAAGTGTTTGTGTAAACATTGCCCTTAACTCCCATCTCCAGAAAATTCTCAGAGAAGAGCTTTCTGGATAAACTGCATCTGTGATTGACTATAGTTAGGAAACTCCACAGAGCATTATTATTATTGTTATTATTATTATTATTATTATTATTATTATTATTATTACTGTTTATATCCCATAGTCAACCATCATTATCAACTTCCTTGTGTATGTTCTCTCTCCTGTCTCTCCCTTCATATTCTCACCATCCTAGTTATGATTCTTCTCGTCTTGTTACTAGCAATTGCAGTATCTTGGGACATTCATTCATTCGCTCTCTCAGAAATACATATGATGCACCAGATGTGTGCCAAGCATTGGGGACTTAAAACAGACTCTTTTCCTAAGAAAATCTTTATAGACAGGTAAATAAGCAATTGTAGTATACAAGTTCAGCATCTCTAATTTGAAAATCAAAAATCTCAATTGCTCCAAAAATCTGAAACTTCTAATTCCCATCCTTTAAACCTTCTTTCACAAGATAATTACTAAAAATACTATACAAAATTACTTTCAGGCTATGGGTATAAGGTATATCTGAAACAAAAATGAATTCCATGTTAAAACTTGGGTCCCATCCTCAAGATTCCTTGTTATTCATATGCAGATATTTCCAAATAACAATTTAAAAATCCAAAGTCTGAAGCACTCTTGGTCATAAACATTTTAGGTAAGGAAATGTTATTTCCTTTCTAATGTAAAATGTTATTTACTCAACCTGTGATACAATAACTAAGATCTAGATGCATACCCTTAGGGTACTAGAGCCATGAAGGACCATATGGTGTGTGTGTGTGTGTGTGTGTGTGTGTGTGTGTGTGTGTGTGTGTGTATAAGCAAGCATCTTTGTCAAGGAAGCCTTTCACGATTCTTTGACTAGTGTTCCAGGGTAAATAATTAATGATCATTGCATCTAGTTTACTTGCTGTTTTCTAGGCATTGTGCATCATGAAATCCATGCATTCTCTCTGCTCACCCTGATCTTGGACACTAGGCTTATTATTCCCATTTTAAAGATAAAACACTAAGATCCATAGATATAATTCATATTTAAGGACAGGCAGCAAATAAATGCTACGGTCCAGGGTCGAAGTTCAAGCTGAGATTGGGCAGATTACAAACTCTGTGTAACCACAGGTATAAGGATACAAAGGTGTGATCTTCTTCCCTTTCTCTTCCTATCCCCATCCCTTCCTGGAAAGAAAGGACACTACACAAGAGGCTAGCTATTTAAGATTCCTTTAGGAATGATGTTAGACTGATGCTTCTTTGTGCACATCAACTAGCCAGCTGTTCATTTCATCTTACTTATTATTTGATTCCATTTCAGCTTACTTATTGTTATTGGAAGGGAGAGTTTGATCTTCATTATCTATAGTAGAGGGACATGAGGATTGGCTCAGTCATTTCTGCAGGAACGTCCCAAAGAATGTTGCCTATTAGTGTTGCAAAGCCAATTTGCAGATTTACATCTCAGAAATCTCAGGTCCCTTTCATTGGGAAAAAAAAAAAATCATAGATCCTTGAGAATGTGCCAGTGTGTCCCAGTTTGAGGAACTCAGTTATAATGGGTAGTTTTCAAGTGCCTGACTTGGGTAGAAGGGCATTCCCTGTTCACTCCTAAAGCAGGATGCTGAGGCTCTGCCCAGCCCACTGGAGCAGCTCCCTCCAGGTCTGCCCTGAGAGGTTGTCATCATTTTGCACCTTTGGTAACATCAGACATCAGTGAGAAGAGGCTGGTGTCTCTCAAGCCCTCTGTACTCAGGTTTCAAAGCCTAGGAGTGGGTAGGAGGCCATGCGCTCCCCTTGGGGGCTGGTGGCATTGGACTCAGGTGTGTGGGAGGTGAGGCGCTGCTCTTCACTGCCCCTGAGTCGCTGCTATAATGAGATCCGACAGTGGGGAGCAGCCCACCCCTCTCTCAGGCGAGCAACTGTCTTTGCTGGAGGAGTTATTAAATGCTATTATCACCACTGAGTTAGGTACAGGATGCCAAAGTTTCTGGCAAGCCTTACATCCCACCTCTCCAGCTCAAGACGAAGGAAATCTCTCTCCTCCTCTCAAAAGCTGCTTCTTTGATAGATAGGCCTCATTCTGTGGCCATGATTACTTTGAGCCAAACTGGAAGTCAGAAGTCCAAAAGCATCTAATCTAAATCTCTCTTATTCTAGTTTATTGCGACTCTCAACGCTGGCTGCACATTCGTATCACCTGGGGAGCCTTTTCAAAGCAGCAGTGCCCAGGGCCCCAGTCCTAAGCACTCCAATGTAATTGCTCTGGGGTTGGCCAGGGCATCGCAATGAGAACTTTGCCAAGTGCTGATAGCAGACAGCCAGGACGATGGACCCAGTTCCAATGCAGATCTCCAATCTCCAGGGTGCACTGTGACCCTGGAGGAGCTGCTGAAGTACATTTTTGATCATTAGGTCTGGAGGGCAGAATCTAATCATTATTTTTCTAGCAAGTTCCCAGGTGACATCAATGCTACTAGTCCAGAGACCACAATTTAAGAACCACTACTCTAATGTGCCCCCTCTTTCTTTCTTGTTTTCTTTCCTTCCCTCCCTACCTCCCTCCCTTCCTTCCTTCTTTTCTTCCTTTCTTTTTCTTCCTTCAGTATCCAGTGGAAATGGAGGAACAGCCGCTCCTTCCCAGTTCTTTACAGTGTGTGTGTGTGTGTGTGTGTGTGTTTTACAAGGAATTGAACCCAAAGGTATTCTACCTCTGATTTATACCCCAAACTCTATTTTTATGTTTGTTTTGAAACATGGTCTTGCTAGATTGCTGAGGTTGGTCTTGAACCTGCTCTTCTCCTGTCTCAGCCTCCCAAGTACTGGGATTACAGGCATGCCTGGCAGTTTCTTTACCTTTTTAAATTAAGACCTCTCCAGTCTATAAAATCTAGTGCCTTCCAATATTTATTTTTACTTTATTTTTTTTTTTTAGTTCCAGGGATTGAATCCAGGGGCATTCTACCTTAAGCTACAGGGTCTTCTCATTAAGTTGCTGAAGCTGGCCTTGAACTTGCAGTCCTGTCTCAGCCTCCCAAGTACTGGGATTACAGGCATGTGTCACTGCGCCTGGTTCCAATATTTATTTAATAAACCACAAGATAGCAAAGACTTCCAACACATTTATTTTCATAGGATTAGTAGGGACATGGTATGTGCAAAGACCTGGCTTTGACCATTCAGAACATCAGATGTGCTATTTGGTTTCTACACATACTGACTCCTCAAAACTGGGAATTTGGAAGAAAAGTATAAAAAGCTCCCAGGGCAAATGTCCGGGATTTTTCTCCTGGTTATTTGGGCCCTCCTCTGTGCTAATAATAGAATAGCCATTTATTACTGGCTCTTAGTTGGCACCATGGAACAACCCCCTGTCCCACCCCGAGCATAGAATGTCCATTCCATTAGCCAGGCGCCAACCTTCAGCTGGGAGGATGGGCAAGGGCGTGTATATTTGGAGGTGGGTAAGGATGCTTGGGCTGGCTTGTCATTGTTGGGTAATTACAGCCCAGCACTGTGAGCTGACCATATTCTTTGTAACCTTGGGTGGCATATGACTCAGGGAGAGATGCTCGGCCTCAGCCTGGGTGGGTTTTTTGTTTTGTTTTGTTTTTTTTAATGATAGTGTTAAATTTCCTGGCCCAGCTTGCTGAAGTTTCTCTTAGCATATGAAAGGAACCAGTCAGGTGAAGGATAAAAGGCCCAACTTCTACCTCTATTAACTCTTTTTTTCTCCCCCTATCTAAGCAAGTTTTCTTGTCAGCTCTAGTTACTTTGAAGGCCGGGTTCCCATGGACTTCATTCTATGCTTTCCAGGCTGCTGGGTAAATCATAAAATTTAATTTCATATCAGACCCAGAGGAAGTTGATTTTCCCCCCTCTTAAAACAGGCTTTTCATTTTATGTTTCATTTCTCTAAAGAAAAAAAAGAGTCATCCTTTTGTACCCTGCTCAGCAATCATAAAATGGGTGAAGATGACTCCTTATTCAGAAGAGGAAATGGTGTTGGTTTATCTGAATCATGGGGGTAAGGATGCCCAGAATCATCTTTATAAAAATTCTTCATAATTTTTTTAAGTTCTTTATGAAAATCCTTCAAATCAGCTGACTATACTTGGTTGGGGCCAGTACAAAGTACATGAACTGTTTGGGGTTCTGATATTATTTATCAGCTTAGACAGTGGTAAGGGAGGACTTTCACTCATTATAGTTACTCTTGCTTGGAATGTTCTTCCAACTTCTCATCCCTAAGCTCCTTTTAGGCTCAGTTTAGATAATACTATTTTTTGTGGGTTTTGAATTCTATCTCCTCCTCCTACCTCTGGGCAGTGTTTTCATAACTGTGTGTTCACCCTTGTCCAATCCCTTTGTGTCACTCTTCTGTGCGTGTCCCCTGCTGGGCTTGGAGCCTGGAAGCTCTGACAGCAAGCCTTCCCTTCCACTCCCCACAACTTATCCTTTTAGCCTCACCTGGCCAGTCCTACCGGTGCTTGGTGCTCTCTATTCTCTGGCTCCACTAACCTCCTCTACTCCTCCCCTGCTGAGCATGTCCCTTGGGTCCTGGAAGTCACTGCCTCTTATCTTTGCCTAGCAAAATCCTGCCCGGTGTTAGCTTAAAAGTCAGATTGAATTTCATTCTTTCTGGAAAGCCTTCTCTAATCCTCTTCCCCACCTCTGTTGTGGTTCTGGGAGCAGCTCACCTGCTCCACTGAAGGACCTGTATGGGCATCCTCTGTGGACCTGCTACAGACTCAGAGTGTCCTGAGATTAGAGATCAGTGGTCACTGCCTTTATAGCTTCACCCTCTTGCTCATCCCAGTGCAGTGCCTGGCTCATGACGCTCTCTATTGAAAGAATGAATAAATGAACAAATAAGGTACAACCAAATAAATGAATGGCAGGGCCTGGTTTTCCACTGGGGCCTTCTGCTCTGGGTGCTCAGATGGTTTTCTGCCTCTGTTTTTGCTCTCTTTTGATATCAGATGCAGAGGATTGAATTGGTACCACTCCTTATGACATATCTTCCTCACTGGTGTATGCAAGACTTTCTCTTGTTCTCTGTGTGTATTTTAGAAAAAAAAAAAAACAGAATTTAATCAAATTAGGTTTAGTGATCTCTAATTGGCTTTTATTAGTGATTGATGAATAGAGCAATATCGCTTCTAAAAATAAAAAGAAATTCTATTTGGCATAGCAGAATAGTTGATTTGTGTAAGGTAGCTTGAATAGGAACTAGGAAATAGAATAATATTTTTTAAAGTAGATGGGTTAACATCACATAACATTAAATTACTTTCCCTGTAAGAGTTAAAGCAGAGGAGACTTTCTTATAATACTGGTTCAGGTTGACTGAACCTTTTTCAATTGATTGCTGTGAGTCTTCTGTTTTAGGAAAAACTGGTTTGTTTGGGGATTTTCTGATTACAGGGCATTTAGCACTAGAGACTCTAATTTGCTTTGATCTTTTGGGCTTAGTGCAGAATCTCAGTCCAAAATCATCACCTCCTATGCTTTCCTTAACAGTTTCTTACCGTTTATAGCCATTTTCCATTCCCATGTCTACTCCCATGATTTATTTTCTTTCTTTTTTTTTTTTTTTTTTTTTTTTTTTTTTT
>PVLC010029166.1:0-25302 GCA_004027655.1 Graphiurus murinus
GAGGAGCTGGAGGCGGAAGACCGAAGGGCCCTCCTGAGCCTCCGTTTCCTCATCTGAAGTCAGGTGTCCTAAGTCTAGTCCCAGGTCCCTAGAGGGCAGGTCTGAGGAGGTGGGGGTGGGGAGGGCCTTGGCGACCCCAGTCTCATGTCAGAGGTAACTGGGACAGGGACATTTGAAGCGTTTGACAGGATTGAAAGGTGTTTTCCCACTAGCTGCCTCATTCGGTCTTTACAGTATCCCTGTATTTCATACTTTACACCAGATGCATCAGAGTCACTCAGAGACCACCAGGGCTCCCTCCTCAGTGGGGGGACCCGGATGTGCAGTGTGGATTCTAATATCACCAGCTCCTGGCAGCCTCTGCCTGGCATGACCCGAGAGCAGGCATTTGCTGTCACCCTGGTGCCCAGAAATGAGGCACGGGGCTCAGCAGGACAGAGACAAAGTCCTAGAGAACAAAATTCTAGCGCTGGGGTTCAGCCTAGGGTGGTCTATTCCAGAGCCCTAGTTCCTGTCACTAGGCCAGGCTAGGGGGGGAAGGAAAAAAGAAAGGAAGGAAAGAAGGAGGGAAGGAAGGGAGGGAGGGAGGGAGGGAGAGCATGATCTGTGCCTTGGGCCTGGCAAGAGGGGAGCCTAAAAAATGGGATTTTGCCCCATAGCTGCTAACAATTGAGGATTAAAAACACAGTTATAGCCAAGCGTGGTGGTACATGCCTATAATCCCAACATTTGGGAGGCTGAGACAGGAGGATTGCAGGTTTGAAACCAGCCTTAGCAACTTAGTGACATTCTCAGCAACCTAGCAAGACCCTGTTTCAAAACAAAAAATAAAAGGGCTGGGGATAGCCAGGTGTGGTGGTGCATGCCTGTAATCCCAGTACTTGAGGTGCTAAGACAGGAGGATCACAGGTTTGAAACCAGCCTCAGCAACTTAGCGAGATTCTGTTTCCAAATAAAAAAATAAGGCTGAGAGTGTAGCTGTACCTCAGAGGCAAAACACCCCTAGGTTCAATCCCCAGTATCCCCACACACAAAAACCACAGTTAGCCCTGGAAGGGAGCACCTCCACCAATAGAGCCACCCTCCAGGGCTGGGTCACCCTGCAGATGGCCTCTTCTCTTCTTATTGTAAAGTCAGTGAGACAGTATCACCAAAAAACATCCTCCCTGATTCCCATACACTCATCTTCATTGTGTCGGGCTATTTTCATGCACTGATTTACCTTTTTAGGTAGTTGTCAGCATAGCAATGCAGTCTACATTCTTTCAACTTTCTAAGTAAACCTTTTCCCAGTTGTTATATTACATCTGCACTATACACATTTCAAAAGCATAAAGTCTTGAGCAGGTACGCCTTAATCTGCTTAGATAGCAGCTTATCATGACCAGATTCTTTTCTGGCTTTCATTATAAAGGGGACACAGACCTCTACACTTTGTGCCTGTGTGAAATTTCTTACATGGAACCACAGAAACATGACAGCTCCTCATTTTTTTTGTGTCTTTAAATATGGTGCCCACTGCCGGGCGTGGTGGCGCAGGCTTGTAATCCCAGCATTCGGGAGGCTGAGACCAGAGGATCTGGGTTCGTGGCCAGCCTCAGCTGCTTAATGAGGCACTCCGCAACTTAGTGAGTCCCGGTTTCAAAATAAAGAATAAAAAATAGGGCTGGGGGTATAGCTCGGAGGTAGAATGCCCCTGGGTTCCATCCCCAGTACCGCAAAAAAAAAAAAAAAAAAAAAAAAAAAAATATGGTGCCCACAGTTCAGGTGACAGGAGAGTACATTCCACCTCCATGTTACCAGCACTGACATGCACACATGTACACCCACGCACACGAGTTATGTGTACACAAACAAGACACACATTTCTATGCCCATTACACACAAAGGTTTATTTATTTCACTTGCAGCATGCCTGGTTCTCCCAAGTTCTCCATTACACGCCGTGGGTCAGGGGTCAAGGACACTGACCACCCCACCCCCAACACACCCCAAGCTCAGCCCTCCAGCAGTGGGGCCTTGGACCAGCTGTCCACTGGCCACAGACAGAAGCCAGAGACAACCCTTGACCTATGCCGTCCCCTGCCACGAATAAATGCACTGGGCCCCTGAGGCTGCTTCTCAGGAATGTGGCCGAGAGCTGCAGAGACAGAGCACGGTGACCTTCGGAGCTGGTGCTGGGACAAGGTCCGGAGAGAAGCCACACATATGAGGTGGGTCATGGTGTGGAGGCTACGGAAAGGGTCTCACTGGGAGGAGGCCAGGCCGCAGGCGCAGGGTAAGGCAAGGGAGGCTCACCATGGGGAGCAAATGGAGCGGCACCAAGCAGGAGGGTGGTGACAGCCCTGGAGTGGACCCCTGAACTGGCTGACATGCACAGCGGCTCGGGACCCAGGGCATCCTCAACCTGGGTGTGCCACTGCTCCCTCCTGGGAGCCCTGGGCTCTGGTCACCATGGAGCCAAGAAGCCCCCCCGTGCACCAGGCTTATTCACCTGCCTATTTTTTGCACAACTGGCTGTGTTCACGCATCTTACGGGGTCTGCTGGGCACAGAACAGAAGACACAAGACACCACTTACACAGCAGACCCTGGTGGAGCTGGCCCGGTGGGTGCTGGGGACCTCCGGGGCTCTCATGGGCAGGTGAGCAGGCCCAGGGCCCTGGAAGCAGCAGCTCCGAGGGACTCATTTCACAGAAGCAGAAGCTATGGCCCAGAGGAAGCAGCAGGTGTTCAAGGGCCAGAGAAGCAGCTACAGAGGCAGGGAGCAAGCCTCCCCCGCAGGTGGCAGAGGCTGGCAGACAGGGCAGCAGGCCGAGGGGACAGGTCTTAGAGCTTCGCCTCTAGCATTCCTGGGAGGCCGCCCCTCCAGAGCCCAGTTCCCCAGCTCTGCTCTCAGCCCACCCCGTCCTTGGGCAGGGCCCTGGCTCCAGCTGGCTGCAGGGGAGGCCCAGGCTGCCCGGCTCTGAGCAGACCTCATCCCAGCAAAGCAGACGTGGGGCCTCAGGAGCCTTTGGGGCCAGCGCCACTGCCTCTGAGCTGACCTCGTGAGGTGCTAGCAGGCAGACTGGCCACTTTACACTCGCCGAGGTTCACACCAGTCTGAGCCCAGGCAACCCATGCGGCCCCAGCCTCGCCTCAGGTCTGCCCAGTCTGTCGGGGCCAGATGAACTGCAGCTCACCTGCCCTCTCCCGGCCCCAGGCAGGGGCTCCAGCCCTCATCCGTTCCTGCTCCCCAACTGTGCCCCGCCAAATTTTGCCCCCATCTCTCCGTAAGGCTTCTTTCTGCTTTGATGCCTGCTGGGGCTTCCTGCCGCCCCTTCCCATCTCAGCTGAGGGGCAAGTGACCCTGGAGCCACAGGGAAGGCCAGGCCAGAGGCCTGGTCACCACCGAGGGAAGCCCAGCTGTGGGCCAGGCCCAAGGCTCACCTGAACTGGCCACCTGAGGACAAGGGACCCGTGTCCTTGCCTACTCTCCTGGTGGCCCTCCCTCCCGTCTGTCTGCTCCTGGAAAGCTCTGCCTTTTCCACGCTGCAGCTGGAGGCTTCTCCCCACACCCAGGCAGACCAGATGTCCCAGAAGCCCCAGGAGGTGCTGCCGATGCACCCAGTGACTTCCTGCCCTCCCCTCACCTGGCCGTGGTCCCTGCCACTTCTCCCACACCCGAGGCTGTCCCCACCCAACCCCTGCATCCCAGGATCTGGCCTTCCACGGGGCAAGGATAGACTGAGGCCCAGGCAAGACCACTGGTGAACAGCTGGAGCCCAGTGCTTCATGAGAAACCCCTGGAGCTGCCCTGGCCACTGCAGGCTGCCTGCCAGGCTCCAGCTTCAGAGCTCAGGGCGCTCACAGTCACACAGTCACACACTCACACAAGCACTCTCATACACGCACACACATACACATTCACACACTCACACACACACACAAGCACTCTCATACACGCACACACATACACATACACACACACACACACACACACACACACTCCCCCACACATGCACTCACATCTATACATTTTTTTTTTCTCTTTCCATTTAGCTTGTGCAGTTATAGATCCAGGATGACACACCCCAGAGTCCCCGATGGACTGAGGGACTACTGCACATCCAGAAGAGAAGGGGGACCTCAGGGTCTGGTGTGGGCAGCACGGGAACACCGCAGTATACGTGGGGAGCCCGTCCAGGCCAGCGGGAGGTTCCAGAACTCCTGTGATAAGCTGCAGCCTTTGGGACACAGAGGGACTGTCAGATAGGCAGGTGCCTTCCAGGTGGAATGCCAGCTCTGCCGTCCCCCTCGTCTCTCCCACTAGCAGGTCCCGTCCCGTGGAGACACGCTGCCTCCCCTCTGGGGACATCGGCTAGCACCTGGAGGAGGAACAGAATCAGGGGCAGGACACACCGTGGGAGAGTCGAGGGGGAAGGAAACGCTCGTGAGTTCGCACTGTGGGACTTTTCCAGGCAGCAGTAAAGGGCCTTAGGTGACCCTGGCTGCGGCTCTGTTCTGTCAGTTTTTTCTACATGTCATGGCTCCTTTCTGAGGGGAGCCACTAGATTGAAGTCCTGCTGCGGGACCCTCTCCCTCTCCACTGGCGCACTCGACCACCAGTGTCACAGAAGGTGGCGAGGACCCGCAGTGTCCTCAGAGGTCGCAGCAGAGAGCGCTGCAGAACTAACAGGCCCTACCAGCCGAGATCAGATCAGACCTTCATTTTGTTTTAATTAAAGTCTCACTGCTCTTGGGGGGACAGTCTTCTGGCCGCAGACGGCCTGAGGAGCCAGGGCACACTTAGGTGAACCTGCAGGCGTCCCTGCAGCACAGCCACCTGGTTTCTGGCTCCCTCTGTTCCTGGAAGGTTAGCCCCGGAAGCACACACTCCGCCAGGGCTGCTCCCAAGTCAGAGTGCCACCTGCTGCATGGGCTTGAGGTTTGGGGACACGGCAAAGGAGCAGCCCGTGGTGCGCTGGACCTCCTCCACCGTGCAGCCCTCCCAGAGCTCCACCAGGGTGAGCCCTCTGTTGCTGTGCACGTCAAACACGGCCTTCTCCGTGATGATGCGGTCCACGCAGTTCTTCCCCGTCAGCGGCAAGGTGCATTTGTCCAGGATCTTGGGGGTCTTCGCCTTGGTGCAGTGCACCATGGTGACCACCACTTTGGTCTTGGCACTGGACACCAGATCCATGGCGCCGCCCATCCCTTTCACCTTCTTTCCGGGTATCATCCAGTTGGCCAGGTCGCCGTATTTGGAAACCTGCATTGCCCCCAGCATGGTCAGCTCGATGTGCCCCCCTCGAATCATAGCAAAGGAGTCATCGCTGGCGAAGAAAGAGCCCCCGGGAATCAAGGTGACTGTCTGCTTGCCTGCGTTGATAACATCCGCATCCACCTTATCTTTGGACGGGAAGGGGCCCAAGCCCAGGATTCCATTCTCGCTGTGCAGGTGGACAGTCATGTCAGGGCTGATGAAGTTGCTGGCCAGGAGAGGGATTCCGATGCCCAGATTGGCATACATGCCGTCCTCAAATTCCAGAGCCGCCCGTTTGATGATGCGCGTCCTTATGTCGTCTCTCCGGAGCGCCTTCTCTTCAGCCTGGCCCGTGAGGGTTAAACGCTCGATTCTTTTCTCATATTTCGGCCCCTTTATCACACGATCTACATAAATGTTGGGCACATGGATGTCTTCTGGGCGAAAAGTGCCCACGTCCACGATCTCCTCCACCTCCACCACGGTGACATCCGCAGCCTTGCACATGGGCGCGTTGAAGTTCCTGGCGCTGCCCCTGAAGACCACGTTGCCCAAGCGGTCGGCCTTCCAGCCCTTGACCAGGGCGAAGTCGGCCCTGATGGCGTGCTCCAGGAGGTAGTGCTGACCCCTAAACTCCCTCACCTCTCGCGGAAGGCTCTGGACCGCCAGGTGGCCGTCGGGGTAGTACCTGATGGGGGCGCCGCCCTCCTGCACCAGCGTGCCGTAGCCCGTGGGCGTGTAGAAGGCGGGCACTCCGGCGCCGCCCGCGCGGATGCGTTCGGCCAGGGTGCCCTGCGGTGTCAGCTCCAGGTCCAGCTCGCCCGCAAGGTACTGATGCTCGCACAGCGTGTTTTCGCCCAGGTAGGAGCAGACGACGCGGCGGACCTGCTTGGCGGCCAGCAAGAGGCCCAGGCCGAAGTCGTCCACGCCCACGTTGCTGCTGACCACCTTCAGGTCCTTCACGCCGGTCTTCAGCAGCGCGCCGATCAGGTTCTCGGGGATCCCGCAGAGCCCGAAGCCCCCGAGCATGACGGTCGCCCCGTTCCCGATGTCACTCACGGTCTCCACCGGGTCCTTGTAGAACCGGGCACGGGGCTGGGGGCTGGTGGTGAAGCGGCGGGCGCAGCCTCGGAGCAGCGCGGCCCCGCAGCGGCCGGCGGGGACCCGGCGCCCGATCGCCCACGCCAGGAGCCGCAGCGCCGCCATCCTCCCCGGGCTCCAATCTCCTGGCCGGGACAAGCGGGGTGCGCCCCTGGAGGGTGCCCTGCGCCGCCCCACGCGTCACAGAGCTGGGAGGGTGACTGCGCCTGGGGCGCGCTCCTCCACGCCATCGCAATCCCTGCTGCCCTGCTTGACTCGGGAGCCTCGGATGGAAACCCCAAATCCTGGGCAGCTTCCTGAGACTCAGCGGATCTAGAGCAGTGCAGGGTGACCAGGAGGGGGCGATGTCAGGAGGTGACACCACCGCTCACTGAGCACTCACTCAATGCCAGGCGCGTGCCCTTGTTTAACCCTGCTGGCAATTTAGAGTTTGGGCCCAGCGCACCCAAAAGCTCACGGAAAGGGTGCGGAGTTAAGCCTCCCCTCGTTGGGGCTATCTCAGAGAGATCTTTTTAAAAACCCGAGTCTGTCCTCCTGCACTGCTATTAGATAAACTACCCTACAACTCCAGGCACCTTGCCGGGTTTTCACTAACTCAGAGTGACCAGGCTGGCCCCTCTCGGTCTCTGCTCCTTCCAAGCTCTCTCTGCTGACTCTGGTCCTCTGTGTGGCCCTCTGGCTGACCTCAGGCCAGTCTTCTGCCCACCTCAGCCTTTCTATCCACTGCCTGGCATCAAAGAAGCGCTCCCAGAAACACCTGTGTATGAATGAGTGCGTGAACTGCAGTCTGTCCATAAGGGAGCTGAGGCTCAGAAAGGTCAGTAGCCTGCTGAGGTCACCGAGTCAGGACTTAGAGAGCCACGATCCCAATCCGGGCCTGAGGGTACAACCACTTGTCCCTGCTGCCCTTCCAGGTTCAGAGACCGCCAGTGTAGAGGCCACTGTCGGGGAGGTTGCCCACCTCCTGGGGAGGACCGCATGGACGCGCTCATGCAAGAGGTGAGGTCTGCAGGAGGAGAGGACGGAAAGCAGCCCTGGCTGAGGGCCTCCTCCTGTCCAGGACCTCATCGCCACCCACTGCATCCTCACAGTGGGCGCAGCGAGAAGGACCAGGCACCAGGGCCCAGTGAGGCTGCTCCAGACCCTGCCGGAGGCCTTGGCCCCAGGGGCGCGCTCCCAGCCCAGCCCTGAGCCTCACCATCCTCGGTTTCCACATAGAGGCGGAGTCCCAGGTCCTTGTTACGGTTCAACAGCCAGCGGTCACTGGCTGCCGTGACGTCCAGCACCAGCCAGCCCTCGTCCGCAGCTCGGAGCGTCTGAAGATCCAAAAAGAACAAGTCAGACTCCCTGTGGACATGAAAGAACAATTAACCAGTGGCCGAGGGCGGCACAGCTGCCTCTGTGTGTCTAGTGCCGCCCGGGGCCATTCCTGCAGCATCTGTCCTGCTCCGGCTCTGGGCTGGACTCCCTCTGTGCCTTAGTTCACTGATAATCAACTCAAACCGTGTTACTGTGCCCATGTGCAGATGGGGAAACTGAGACTCAGTGTCTTGGTGACCTGTCCAGTCCTCACAGCTGTGACAGCAAGGCAAGGACTTTCTGGCCAAGCATCTTTCCCATCTCTGAGGCTCCCCACCCCCGGGGACCTGGGCAGGACACACTGCTGAGCCTTGACCAGGAGACCACGTGGCGCCTGGGCGGGGGAGGCACCTGTTGGAGTGCTCCTGCAGCACCTCGAACACGCTGATGTGAAGGCTCGTGTTGAGCAGGCGGCTGCTGGGCGCCTTATACATCCTGAACTCGGCGGCTGTGACAGCCTCCCCTGCTGGGATCTGGGTCAGATCAAAGCGGAACTCCTTCCAGTGGGGCTCCTGGTGGCCCAGGGCACGGTCACGCTCCACTGGAAGACAAGCGGGAGCCAGACAGTCACTCGTGATGGGTGCAGTTCAGGTAGAACCACAAGTGAGCTGCCACAACCCCCCCCCACTACCCCTCCCCCCGGGGGGCCCTGGGCAGCCTGCGTGGGGCGGATGCTCAGGGTGGAGAGGGTGGTGCTCCCTGAGGTGGTGTGAGGAGGAGCACCCTGAACACAGAGCCTGGACCGCAGGTGCTCAGCAGGCACGGAGTCCAAAACTGACTACCCTCCTTGGTCCCCTGCTGGCCCCAGGAAGATGAGACAGTGGACAGGCCCTCCTCTGAGAGCTCCCAGGCAAAGGGAGGTGGACATCAGACCCAGCCTATAGTCCCGGGGGAAACCTGGGGGACAGGGACATAACTGGCTGTGTTTCAATGGGACCGGGGGCATCCCAGGGTCTGCCCATGTGCCTCAGTGGCAGGTAGGGAAGGGGGAGCCGAGATCTGACAGCTGATCCCCGCCATGAGGGCTGAGTGTGAATTCACCTCCATATCCAGGGAGAGGGCACTGCAGAGGACAGGCCGGCAGAGAAGGCCTGGGGACAGGGAGGGAGAGCCATGCCAGAAACCCCAGAGGACAAGAGACCCATGTCCCTTTTGGGGGCAAGGGGAAGCAGGAAGGGAGAAAGAATGAGCATCCGGGTAGGAGCAGCACTCTCCTGGAGAGGGCCGTTCAAGTGCTGGGGAGTGCGAGGGCCCTCCTGGATGGCGAGGCCTGCTTCACAGAGGAGGTGACATGGAACTGGCCTTGATGGCGGTGCGGGCGGGCTGTGCTCTGGGCAGAGGGGAGCTGGCATGCACAGGCGAGGGGCTTGGGAGCGCCCACAGACCTGCTCTGTGGGGTGCAGCATGGCCTCCCTGTGGGGCTGGGACGAGGCTCTGCCCTGGCTAGAGGGAGTAGCGTGGTCTGAGAGGCGGACCAGGAGCCCCCCACCGCCATGCTCTGAAGGGTGGAGGAAGAAGCATGGGTTGGGGGTGAGAGCCAAGGGGCCCGGGGCAGAGTTGGCTGAGCTGTCTGGGCAAAGGCTGTGGTTGTGGATTTAATCCCGCATTTGCCCAGCTGCACAGAACTGCCCAGGACGGTATATTTAGGGTAGTCTTACTTTAGCCTCCTGTCACTTCCAAAGCCAGAAATCTGTGTTTCCGGAAAGCAGGGGCACAAGTCACTCAGCGCCTTCCCCCAAACCTAACACTGAGATTTTAATTATATGTTTCTAAAAATCTCTTCTGTGGCTACTGGGCTCACTGACCACACGTCAGGCTTTTAAATAGTACCTGTCTGTCGTGCAGGCGGATGTGGGGAGCACTTCCCGTCCCCACAGTGGGGACCTGGTCCAGGGATGGATATGTACACAGTTGTGCTGGGTGGGGTAGGGACAGGCATGCTGGGGCAGGAGCAGGTGGAGGCTTCATCCCCAGACCAGGGAGGAGAAATGGAATGTGCGGTGTCCCGCAGAACGTCAGGACTCTGGGCACCTGGTGCACACACACTTGGGGCTAGGCTACTTCAGAGCAGTGACACAGCTGTAGTGTGGGCCCTCCCCACAGGCTGACAGCACTGAGGGCATGTTCTGAACCTTTGTGATTTTCATGCCATGAAACTCTGCACCTGTGTGTCTTTCTCCCTACAGACACATTTATACCCCCCACCTCCAGTGACAATTTCAGTGGCTTCAAGAACTGCACAGACACCTCCAGTATATGGCTGTATTGCAGGATCAAGTAGGTTTGGGCCATTGGCTGTCACCAGGTGTGGGGCAGACAGTGAAGAAGGATCCCTCAGGCACACCCTTTTCCTGACTCCTTTCAAAGCATCATTATCTGGGTCTGCCCCCAGGGCACACTGGAGCTGACTGGTGCATGCTGGGGGTTCCCTGATGGCTCTGGGGACTGAAGGAACAATCTACAAGCCTGCTGGCTCTGTGGTCCCTAAACTCTGTGGCCACCCTCCTATGTGCTCTACACTATCTGTCTAAAAGCACCCTTCCTTGTTCAACTGAATTGGCCCCATTTCCAAACTTCTGTGTCATGGGTTTGTGAAACCAATGAATCAACCAGGAAATTTCTGGTCCAGGAAACTGGGCACTCTGGCTGTTCCAGGCAAGCACTAGAAGTTGGGAAATTTTTAGGAAAATAGTAATTTTCATCTGAAGTTGATAAGACTTGTGGGTGCAGCATTGAACCAGATGTTACTGGAACTGGTCAAAGGGGGTGCCCATTTTCTCTGCTGAGCTGTGTGGATCCACAGCTGCTTGTTGGCTGCTCCTTTGAGCTTGTGTCTGGAACAGCATTTGCCGGGACCTGCCTGGGTGTTCCCCTGAGGTAGTTACCACCCAGCCAGCCTGTGCTTTAGCCACCAAGATGGCATCGACAAGTGTCGCTGATCTGGCCAGGAGCTTTTGCTCCTGGTCCCAGCACTGACCTTGTCAGCTTCAGGTACTTCCATTCAGTGGCCTCAAGTCTCCCTGTCTGTGAAGTGGGAACACCGGTATCCTTTCTACCCAGGGCTGTAAAAGAGCAGGGACTACGAGTTATAAGTAGTGGTCATTCCTTAGGAAGCTAGAGGGGTGCTGACTTTTTTTTTTTTTTTTTGGTACTGGGTACTGGGGATTGAACCCAGGTGTATCTCTGAGCTACACCTTCAGCCCTATTTTATTTTCTATTTTGAAACAGGGTCTCACTAAGTTGCCAAGGGCCCCATTACATAACTGAGGCTGGCCACAAACCTATGATCCTCCTGTCTCAGCCTCCCAAGTACTGGTATTACAAGGGTGCGCCACCACACCTGGTATGACTTCTAATTTCCTAATGTATCAAATTTCCTGATGTATCAAAGTGATAGAATCCAGCAGCACCATCAGGTGGCCATATCTAAAACCCAAAAGCCATGGGGTGGGGCAAGGGAGGCGTGCAATTTTCTTTTTCTAAATAAAAGTATGGAGTGAGAAAAGATATTGGTTCAACTGGAAGGCATTTGGATGGCTTCCAGGTGCTTCATTCTCACCCACCTGACCTTAGTCATGACACAACCTTTTGGACTCAGTATCTACATTGGCAAAATGACCCTTTGATATAGGGACAAATGAAAACTATAAAGAGCCACATTTGCTGCTATCATTGACACTTGGTTGTGGTCCAGCAGATGCTTCTAACACATTATCCAGGAGCATTTCCTTTTCGGTGCATCCCCAGCCCCCACCTTCCCACAGAACCATGCTCAGAGAGGCAGCCCTAAGCACACCACTGGAACCAACCCCCAGATCTAGCTTGGACAGAGAGCATGAAATACAAGTTGCACTTTTAAACACATGTGAGAACGGAACATAGAAGTCCTGGTGCATAGCTGGGCTCCTTCTGCCATGCTGAGAAATAGCATACAAACTAAGTTGGAGAGCCAGGTGGCACACGCTTGTAATCCCAGTATTTGGTTGGGACAGGAGGATGGCAGGTTCAAGGACAGTCTCAGCAAGTATTGAGACTTTCTTTTTTTTTTTTTTGCGGTACTGGGGATTGAACTCAGGGGCATTCTACCTCCGAGCTACACCCCCAGCCCTATTTTTTTATTATTTATTTTGAAACCGAGTCTCACTAAGTTGCGGAGTGCCTCACTAGGTAGCTGAGGCTGGCCGCGAACGCGGATCCTCCGGTCTCAGCCTCCCAAATGCTGGGATTACAAGCGTGCGCCACCAAGCCCGGCTGAGACTTTCATCAACCTAGGGAGATCCTATTTCTAAGTAAATAAGTAAATAAATAAATAAATAAGGCTGGGGGTGTAGCTCAGAGGTAGAATGCCCCTGAGTTCAGTTCCCAGTGCCCTCTCCTACACACACACATACCCAACCTCCAAAAAAAACCCCGTAAGTTGGAATTGGCTCCAAGCAGGACAGGTGCCCAATACACAGCACACAATACCCACTGCACTTCCCACCCCGCTGCTCTGGTTTGAGGGTCCACAGAGGGAATTTATGGGAAAGACCAAGAGCTGTACAATGTGTTTTTTGGGGGGGTTTCCCAGTAAAATTCTGCTACCAGTTATGGGGTTGGGAAGTTTGTCTCTGGGTTCCTGGCAGATTGAGACAGGCTGAGGGTAGGGGGAAGATGTCCTCTGCCCAACTGCTGTTCTAGATCTCAGTCTACTGAGATACGTCCTACCAGAAACCCTCTTTCCAAGGAAAGAGGAAACACTGATGTTTGGAGCAGGGTTTCTGGGTAGTACCTTATTTACCCCATTTGCAAAATCAGCAACTTAGTAAGACCCTACTTCAAAATAAAATAGTGCAGTCGGGTGTGGTGGCACACTTGTAATCCTAGTAGTTGGGAAGCTGAGACAGGAGGATCTGGGTTCATGGTCAGCCTCAGCTACTTAGTGAGGCCCTCCACAACTTAGTGAGACCCTGTTTCAAAATAAAGAATAAAAAATAGGCCTGGGGGTGTAGCTCAGAGGCAGAATGCCCCTGGGTTCAATCCTCAGTACCACAAAATAAATAAATAAATAAATAAATAAATAAATAAATAAATAAATAAATAAAATAAAATAAAATAGTACTGGGAGTAGAGCTCAGAGGTAGCATCCCCCTGGGTTTCACCTCCAGTATCCTCCCAAAAGTCAGCACCCCTGTAGCCTCTTATGGGATAGCCACTACTTCTATCCCTGGGCTTCTAATTTTGGGGGTTCCATATCTTCACCTTTGGGCACGTGGGAGCAGATTCCTGACCTCAGCCTCTTCTCATGGTTCTGAAAGTTAATAGGATCGTCCACTTTCCCCATTCGTGCTTCCAGGGCATATCCATGAATATTTTTTTTTTTTTCGGTACTGGAGATTGAACTCAGGGGCATTCTACCTCCAAGCTATACCCCCAGCCCTATTTTTTATTCTTTATTTTGAAACCGAGTCTCACTAAGTTGCAGAGTGCCTCACTAGGTAGCTGAGGCAGGCCTCGAACCCGGATCCTCCGGTCTCAGCCTCCCGAATGCTGGGATTACAAGCGTGCGCCACCACGCCCGGCTTCATATCCATGAATATTAATTGACTCATTTATTCAACACATTTGGAAGTAGTACTTATCGTATACAAGTCACTACATAGGCACAGGGGACGAGGACACCAGTAAGTGAGACAGATTGGCCCCTGCCCCCCCCTGGCATTTATAGTCTTGTGGGAAGTCAGATAAAAACCAAGAAAGTAAACCAACCAGATCAGTGCATGTGATCTGTGCTATGAAAGAGGAGAGAGGGAGGGTTAGGAGTAATGCAGGGAGTAGGGGGGGCACTTTGTGTTTTTAACTTATTTTGAAATAATGTTAGAGTATTTAGATTTCAAGAAAAGTTGCATGACTAGTATAGAGACTTCTCATATATTCTCCCCAATAGCTTACCCTAATGATAACATCTTATGTGACCAATCTACAGCATATTTAAGAAAACCAGGAAACTGATATTGGTATAATATTAACTACACACTTATCTCAAAGTTCACCCATTTTTTCCTGTTGTGGGATCCAATCCAAGGTCCCACATGGCATTTTGGTGTCATTCTCCTTGGGCTTCTCTGATTTGTAACGTTGCTAAGTCTTTTCTTGTCTTTCATGACCTTGACACTGTTTTTTTTTTTTTTTGGTACTGGAGATTGAACTCAGGGGCATTCTACCTCCAAGTTACAACCCCAGTCCTTTTAATATTTTATTTTGAAACAGGTTCTTGCTAAGTTGCAGAGGCTGGCCCTGAACCTGTGATACTCCTGTCTCAGCCTCCCATTTACTGGGATTACAGGTGTGCACCAATATGCTCAGCTACTCTGACACTTTTTTTTTTTTTTTGCGGTACTGGGGATTGAACTCAGGGGCGTTCTACCTCCAAGCTATACACCCAGCCCTATTATTATTATTTTTTATTCTTTATTTTGAAACCGAGTCTCACTAGGTTGTGGAGTGCCTCACTAGGTAGCTGAGGCTGGCTGCGAACCCGGATCCTCCGATCTCAGCCTCCCGAATGCTGGGATTACAAGCGTGTGCCACCACGCCCGGCTTACTCTGACACTTTTGAAGAGTGCTGGTCAGTTACAGCGTGTCAGTTATATTGCAGCACATTGCTCAGTTTGGGTTTTTTTTTTTTATTAATTATTATTTTTTTATTTTTTTAGCATGAATTTTTATACATTTCTTGGGTACAACAGGGTTAATCACACATCTTTGTTGGGTACAAGCTAGTATAGGTAAAGACATCCATGCACACATTTCTCACTAACCCTTCCCCAATTCCCACCCCCCTCCCTCCTTCTCAAGGTCGGTTAAATGATTGACTTTGATGTGATCTTGTAAGTACTCAGTTTGGGTTTATTTGATGTTTTATCCTTCTTTCCTTTTTCTTTTTTCTCTGTGTCTGTGTGTGTGCATGTGTGTGTGTGTGTGTGTGTGTGTGTGTGTGTGTGTGTGTGTGTGTATGTTACTAGGGATTGAACCCAAGGGCATTTTACCTCCGAGCTACACCCCCAGCCCTTTTTATTTATTTATTTATTTTTCTCGGTACTGGGGATTGAACTCAGGGGCATTCTACCTCTGAGCTACACCCCCCATCCCCCCCCCCTTTTTTTTATTATTCTTTTTATTTTGAAACCGAGTCTCACTAAGTTGCGGAGTGTCTCACTAGATAGCTGAGGCTGGCCGCAAACCCGGATCCTCCGGTCTCGGCCTCCCAAATGCTGGGATTACAAGCGTGCGCCGCCACACCTGGCGCCCTTTTTATTTTTGAAACAAAGTCTTGCTAAGTTGCTGAGGGTCTCACTAAATTGCTGAGGCTGGTTCAAACCTGCAATTCTCCTAAGGCTCCTAAGTACTGGGATTTTTTTTATGGTTAGATTGAAGTTGTATGCTTTGGAGACTGCCACAGAAGGGTTGTGCCCTTCTCAGAGCATCAAAGTAGACAACATGATGTCCATATATCTTATCAGTGGTGATAGTAACTCTGATTCCTTGGTGTCTGCAAGGTTTTCCCACTGAAATGTCACTATTCTTTCTTTTGTAAATCACAAATATTGTGGGGGTTGGGCTCACTAATTTTAGCTTCTATTAGTGAATCTTGACTGCATCAGTTATTCTACAGTATCTGCAAAAGTGATTTTCTATTTCTTTCTTTCCTTTCTGTGTGTGTGTGTGTGTGTGTGTGTGTGTGTGTGTGTGTGTGTGTGTAGCACTGGGGATTGAACCTAGCTAGGGGTTTTCTACCTCTGAGCTACACATCTAGTCTTTATTTTTTGTTTTCAAACAGGGTCTTGCTAAGTTGTCCAGGCTGGCCTCAAACGTGATCCTCCTGCTCCAGCCTCCCAAGTACTGGGATTACAGGCATGTGCCACCATGCCCAGCTTTTTTTCCCCCCTCCTGAAACAGGGTCCCGAAAAGTTGCTGAGGCTGATCTTAAATCTGCAATCCTCCTGCCTCAGCCTCACAAATACTGAGATGCACCATTGCACCTGGCTCCTTTCTCATTAATTGGAATTCTCCTGAGATAAAGACTTGCTTTTTCTCCTATAATTATTCATTTTATAATGGATTCATGGATGCTTCTTTTATCCTGCAGGCTATAATCCAGTTCTACTGCTATTCACTTCACTGCTCAAAGGGTCCTAGCTTTGGCCACTGCATGCTTCCTTGTGTGTGTGTGTGTGTGTGTGTGTGTGTGTGTGTGTGTGTGTGTGTAACTGGGGATTGAACCCTGAGCATTCTACCTCTGAGCTATAACCCAGCTCTATTTTATCTTTTATTTTAGAAGAGGGTTTCACTAAGTTGCTGAGACTGGCCTCAAACCTGTGAACCTCCTATCTCAGCCTCCCAAGTACTGAGATTATAGGCTCCACTTTTCTGAATTGCTTTACTTTTGCTTTGAGAAAATAATCATAGACCCCTTGGCCTCCTCCTGCAGCCTCTGGTAAAACCACCTCCGGAATCCACGCTTCCAGAAAAGGCCCTCCCCAGCCACACGCTGTCCACCTTCTGCCAGTCCACGTCTGGGGCCCTGCGCCTGCCAATCACTGGCTGCCTTTTCAGACGCCAAACCCTGTCTCCATCAGCCTGACACCAACAAAGCATTGACTATTTTTGTCCTCTAGGCAAAATTAGACTCATCCAGGTGACCAAAATCGGTCTTGTTTCTCACCAAAAGTAAGACTTCAACAGATCCCCTCCTCCTCCAGCACTGAGCGGAGGTCAGGGGCGCGGATCCTGTGGCCTGGCTGTCCTGCTTCTTCCCAGCCCTCAGGGTCCCAGGAGCAGCCGAGGCTCAGCTGTGTCCCCAGCCCTCCCTGAGCTGGTCCCATGTCTGTCTGTCTGTCTGTCTGTCTGTGTGTCATGGGTCTCAGGCCTCTGCCTGCAGACACTTCCCCCTAGAGGCTCCCTTGAGGCCAGGCTCTCCTGAGTCACCCCCTTCTGCCCCGTCTAAGGCCACTTTCCCCTCCGTCCCACTTGTCCTCTGACCCTCACAGACCAGGCCGTTGTTCTGGCCTGTCCCCTGTGCCAGGACGATGAGCCGAGGGCAGGGGCTGAGCATGGGGGTGGCCCGGGAGGCCCCTGTGGCCTGCTCATCAGTCCCTCTGTGTTCCAGGGCCCAGAGGGGGTGGCCAGCCTGTCCTTCCCAGAGTGGCTTCGTCTCCGTCAGAGACCACCGATGTTTTCATGTTCCTGTGGGACTCGCCTCCCCTCCCAGCCTGGCCCCTGAGGGTGGGGACCGGCTTCCCAGGGCCCCGCAGGCGGACGGGCTAGGCCTGTCTGGCTAGTCCTGCAGGTAAGGAAGGCTGAGGGGCCCCACTCCAGACTAACACTGGGCCCTGGTCTCTGCGGCCCCTGCGGGCCATGGCGGAGCCACGATGACCTGTGATTCTGCCTCCTGACAGGGTCTCTCCCGCGGAAACCACAGAGGTGGAGAGGAGCCGGGTTCGTTTCTGAGGTATTTTCAGCCGGCACTCATTACTGACTTTCTTCAAGAGCTGTGTCCATAAATGGCTCTGTACACATAATTACTGGTCCAGTCCTCAGATGGCTTCAGACCCCAAATTAAAAGGGAACACCCGCACAGGCCACCACATCAAGCCTGCCAAGGTCAAAAATAGTCCCAGGAGATGTGACCAAGGAGGATGCGATTCCTGCAGCTGAAACCCAGGGAAGAACGGAACTGTGGGAATTTTCCAGAAAGACGTTGTCAAGGTGACGCACCTCTCGTGCCCGTGGGGAAGAGGTGTTTGTGAGAGGTGGGCTGGGTGTCCCTCCCCACCCTGAGACTCACCCCTGGAGGAACCCTCATCAGTGGGTGGGCGTGGGCACGCTCTTTAGTCAGAGCCAGGAAGGCCTCAGGCAGTCATGAGAGATGGGGAAACTGAGGCCCAGAAGTGCAGAGGCTTTGTGGAGGTCACATGTGAGGTTAGGGTGCCATAATGTGGACTTTCAGACTTTCACACTTGTGAAATGAGTGGCCCTGGAGTGAACAGGCAGCAATACTGGGCTGGGGAGGGCTCACCTACCAGCGACGTTCTTCCTCCAGCAGGTGCCCTAGGATGCGTGCTGGGGCCACGTCCTTCGGGGCAGGGCCCTGTGCGACTCGGGCTCACAGGGGAGGACTCAGGTGCTGCACCCGCTGTCAGCAGCACAGAGGCAGGAGGGCTGGCCCCACGGCTCTCCCCCCTGATGGGGCCCTGGCTCCTTCACCGGCTCCTGCTGCTCCCTCCTCCAACTTTGCCAGTCTGCCCTGAGCACCAGCCATGCAGGGGTTAGGTACGTAGTGGGAGTAGGGTGCCAAGAAGACCGAGATTTGGTCCTTGTTTTCCAGTTGTTCAGGGTTTCCCAAGAACTAGGAGAAAGGGACAAGATATGCAGACAAGCAGAGAGAGACTAAGAAATATACACACAATGAAGGATGAGAACTCCATTCACACAGGGCCCCTTGGGAGAAGTGGCCAGAAAGCACTTCCCTAGAGTGGTAGAGGACTTCTGACAGGTAGAAATGGAGAAGAATGCTTCCTGCTATGTTCCTCTTTCCTTCAACTTTGCCAGTTTGTCCTGAGCACCTGCCATGCAGGGGCTGGGTACACAGTGAGGTTAGGGGTGCCAAAAAGTTAGATTTGGCCCTTGTTTTCCAGTTGTTCAGGGTTTCCTGAGGACCAGGAAAAAGGGACTGATGTGTCCCTGAATCAGACAGGCTGAGAGAGACTAGAATCCTAGGAGATACAGATACAGGGAAGGATGGGACTTTAATCATCGAAGGAATTTATCTCTCCAGGATGGAGTCTGAGCTGAGAACAAATATTTATGGAAACCCTGGTATACATTTCCCCCTTTTTTTTGGGGGGGGGACTGGGAACTGAACCCAGGGACATTCTACCTCTGAGCTACATCCTAGCCCTTTTTATGTTTTATTTTATTATTTATTTATTTATTCATTCATTTATTTATTGCAGTACTGGGGATTGAACCCAGAGGCATTCTACCTTTGAGCTACACTCCCAGCCCCATTTTTTATTCTTTATTTTGATACAGGGTCTCACTAAGTTTCGGAGGGCCTCATGAAGTAGCTGAGTCTGGCCACAAACCCTGATCCTCTGATCTCAGCCTCCCAACTACTGGGATTACAAGTATGCACCACCACGCCCATCTTATTTTTTTTATTTTGAAACAGGGTCTTGATGAAGCTGGCCTCAAACTTGTGATCCTACTGTCTCAGCCTCCCAAGGATTATGGGCATGTGCCACAACACCTGGCATCCCCTTTTAAAAGAGCCTGTGCCGGTAATTTCAGTACTTTCGGGGCTGAGACAGGAGGACTGCAGTTTCAAGGACAGCCTTAGCAACTTGGTGAGACCCTCAACAATGTAATGAGACTCTGTTCCAAAATAAAAAAATAAAAAGGGCTGGTCTCAGAGGTAGAATACCTCTGGGTTAAAAAATGAGCAAGAGTGCGGAGGTAGGATGTAATAGATGAGCTCCCATTTATTAAGCCCATACCGAATATCAGGCATCCAGCTGGCCACAGTACCAATGTTTTTTCCTACATGAGCTTGGGAGGCTGGCTTTGCTTACTGTGTGCTAAAGGTATGGAAACTGAGGCTCAGTGACTTCAAGCAACCTGTTCAACATCTCACAGCTCCCAAGTGCCACCCTCAGGATTAAAATCCAAGTTTAACATGTCCACGGAAGGATGTGTATAAGAATGTTTAAGGCCCGGAATGTAGCTCAGTGGCAGATCACTTGCCTACCAAGGCCCTGGGTTCATCCCCAGCAGTAGCAGTAAAACACACATGCACGCGCACACACACACACGCACACACACACACACACACACACACACACACACACACACACACTCCAGAGCAGCTTTATTCATAATAACCCCAAACTGGAAACAACCCAAGTGTCCATTAATAAGACTAAATTAATAAAGAGAAACTGTGGTCTCTTCACACAACAGAAAATAACTCGGTTATAAAACATGAAGTACAGAAACAATAAGGATGAGTCTAAAAAACTTATGTTGCATGGAAGACTAGATAGACATAAGATTATGCACTGTTATTTCCATTTCTGTGAAGCTTACAAAATAGGCCAAAGGAATCTGTGGTGACAGAATCAGAGGGTAGCTGCTTGGGGGACTGGCTGCTAGGAATAAGATACCCAGGCACATCCTTGTTTTATGTTTTTGTATTGTCTGAATTTTACATAACGAACATAAATTACTTCTATAAATCCCCAGACAATAGACACTTTAAAAACAAGATTTTCAGCTGGGCATGGTGGCAAATGTTTGTAATCCAAGTATGTAGGAGGCTGAGACAGGAGGATTACAGGTTTGAGGCCAGCCTCAGGAACTTAGGCTCTCTGCAACTTAGCAAGACACCTGTTTCAAAATAAAGAACAAAAATCTGGGCATGGTAGCACACCTGTAATCCCAGTACTTGGGAGGCTGAGCAGGAAGATCACAGCCTCAGCAAGTAATGAGACTCTCAGCAACCTAGTGAGACTGTTTCAAAATAAAAATAGGTTTAGGGTATTAGAGGTTTAGAACCTATAAAATCTATAAAAATAGGTTTAGAGGTAGAATGCCTCTGGGCTCAATCTCCAGTACCAAAATAATAAATAAAATCAGGCTGGGAGGGCTAGCTCAGAAGTAGAATGCCCCTGGGTTCAATCCCTAGTAACACACACACACACACACACACACACACACACACACACACCCCAAAAAAACCCCAAAAAACTGACTTTGTTCTGTTCACTGTTATATTCTAGCAAGTGAAACTGGGGGCCTGGCATGTTGTAGATATTAATAACTATTTGTTGAATAAATGAGTGGGTGAATGAATGGGAAAATGAAAGAATTCCCTAGTAAAGAACCTAAGGAGTTAGGCGTGGTGGCTCACGTTTGTAATCCTAGTACTTGGGAGGCTGAGACAGGAAGATCTGGGTTCACCACCAGCCTTGGCTACTTAGTGAGGCCCTCTACAACTTAGTGAGACCCTGTCTCAAAATAAAGAATAAAACTAGGACTGGGGGTGTAGCTCAGAGGTAGAATGCCCCTGAGTTCAATCACCAGTACCGCAAAAAAAAAAAAAAAAACAGTCCAAGGAAGTGGCCCTGAACCCATGGAGAAAAAGCACCACCCTTCAAGGTCACCGGCCAGCAAGGGCAGAGCAGGACCCAGGCCAGGGCCCTCATTTTGGCTCAGCCAAAATGAAACCCGACACCTCAGTTCATTACCACCCTTGTCCTTGGCTGCCTGAGATCACTGGATAAATTAGTCTGTTAGGAAAGGGTCAGGGAACTAAGGGCAGGCCAAGCGGTGGGCACAGAGCCTGGGTCCTGTCGCCAAGCTCAGGGGTCTACCTTGCCGGAGCACAGGAGACAGGGCCAGGACCCCTCTGCCCCACACAGTAACAGCCATTGCTGCACCCTGACCCAGCGAAGCCGAGGTCTACAGGTTGAGATGACAGGCAGGGCAGGGCCACCAGCTCTGACCACACAGCCTGGCTCCCAACGCAGATCCACAAACCATGCAGGGCTGCCTAAGGCACGTGCTCCTCTTTGAGTCCTGACCTGGCGAGAGGCCCTCAGAAGACCAGGGCTCTGGGCCCCATAGGCCGCCAACAGTCAGGGGCCCCGCAGGCCGATGAGGCCAACAGGAGAGGGGAGGCTGGAGGTGGCAGGTTGGGAGCTGGGTGTGGGCGTCAACCCACAAAGACTCTTCTATTAGACCCTATGGAGGTTCTGGGACCTGGCCTTTGGGGTGGGGCCTGGGCCTCCAAGCACGGAGGGAATCCTGGTTCTTGTCTAATCCCCATACACAGCCTTGGTAATTACCAGGCCACACCGCTCTAGCTGAGCGAGAATTCTGCTAGTGCAGCGAGTGCATCAGAATTCGGAGGGCCCTTCCACAGTGCCGCCCACAGCCCGGCTGCACGGAACAAAGACCTGCGTGTTAACCCTGCAGGTCACAGGCCCAGGTCCCAGTGGAACACGCAGAGACAGGGTGGGACGAAGCTGGGATTTGGATCCACAGCCGTGAACGTCGTCCTGGACGGGCTGTGTGGCCCCAGGCTGGCCCTTTGACCTCTCTGAGCCCATGAAACAGGGCTGTTGTTTTCTGGACCCACCAAGGAATTGAAGGTGGTGAGTTCAAATGATAGTTTCTCTTGTAAACATAGGTACAAACAACTTTTGGGAACAAGCTTTGAGAATCCATTTCTTGGTTCATGTGTTTGAGATAGGTGGAGATGTTCCCGGCACATCCACACCAAGGCTGGGTCACAGCCAGCAGGGACCAGGGTCAGCAGTGACCAGGCCCACTTTGTCCCCCCCCAGGGAAGTGGGGCTGACTTTCTGCTCCTGCCCCTCTATTGTAACGACCCTGAGGACAGATCACCAGGAGCCCCATTCTACAAGGAGGGACCGAGACAGGGCTAGGGACATTCCTGAGGTCACATCGAGGGGGGGGGGAACCCCGCTCCACTGGCAGCATCAGCTCCCCAGGCTGTGTGTGCCTTAACCCAGGAGGTTCTTGGGGAGCAGGGTGTGGGCTGGCCAGTGACTCATTGTGATGGCGGCTCCCCTGGGGACATTCTCAGGCAGCTGCATCCACAGCTCTTCTTTTTTTTTTTTTTTTTTTCGGTACTGGGGATTGAACCCAGGGGCATTCTACCTCCGAGCTATACCCCCAGCCCTATTTTTTATTCTTTATTTTGAAACCGAGTCTCACTAAGTTGTGGAGTGCCTCACTAGGTAGCTGAGGCTGGCCTCGAACCCGATCCTCCGGTCTCAGCCTCCCGAATGCTGGAATTACAAGCGTGTGCCACCACGCCCGGCCACAGCTCTTCTTGGTCCTGAGCCCCGGCTCAGCCTGTCGTAGGGATGGAGCTCCAGTCCTCTGTCCTAAGTCCCCTGCCCTCTCAGCAGGAAGGCGGCCTCCATCCCTCTGGTGGAGCCTGCACCTCTGCCTCCTGCAGCTCACCCCCATGGGGTCTGGGTTGGGGAGCAGAAGCATGGCTGTCCCCTCTTCCCGACTTGTGGAGGAAACAAGTGGTGGCTGTCTGGTCCCCTGTGTTGTTCTTTCCACGCTGAAAGCCTGACCTGATGACAGAAATGCCACCTCCCTGAGCACTGGGTGTAGAGCCAGACAACCTGGGCCCATCCTGGCGGGTCACCTAGAAGCTGTGCTGCCCTAGGGTGCCACCGCCTCTCTGGGCCTCCCTGTCCTCTCCTGGGAGGTGGGTGAGGATGGAGACTGTGGCTGATCGCAGGGAGTGGAGGATTAGGAGTGAGATGGTGGGTGGAGGGGCTGGAGGTCAAGGGTCCTACCCTGCTCTCAGCCACACCACCTAGTCCCCAGACCCAGCCTGGCCCAGCCCAGGCCCCTGCCTGTCACTAACCACAGAGAGGACGCAAAGCAGGCGGGGACACGACCCTCAGTAAACACTCATGACTGCAGAGTAAAGACAGTGGGAAAAACACCTTGGAGACCTGTCAGAGTAACCAGAGGGTGGGGATGTAGCTCAGTGGTAGAGCTCCTGCCCAGCATGCTTGAGGCCCGGGGTTAGGTACCAGTACTGCAAAACCACCCCTCAAAATACAACTTAATTAGATCAACTGGATCCACAGTCTGGAGACATTTCTGCAGAGAGGAAGATTCAAGCTTCAGCTGGAGAAAGAAGAGGGTCCAGTCTACCCACAGGGTCATTCACAGGTCTGGACACTCCATGGCAGGCCTCTGCCCAGGCGCCGGGGCCCAGGACAACAAGCCCACAGTCCAGCACTGAGCTGAGTCTGTCCTCTCCTCCCCACCCCTCCCTGCCAGCACCCCACCCACAGGCTTGCTTCCAGGGAAGAGCCTCTGTGTGTGGACTCGGGTGTGTGGGTCAGCTCTGGTCACTCTGATGATGTGACCACAGGTTTTCACGCTGAACTTTGTCCCTCTCCTCAGTACTGCCCTTATCACAGCGACAGCACCACAGCCTCTGTTTACTCACTGGGCTCCTCAGGTCCCAACTGTCTTCCTGGTGCCACCCCGGTGGGCCCCACATCACCAGATTCCTACTCCTGGGTGTGGCTGGGGACAGGATGAAGGAAGCCCTGGAAGTCCAGGCCAGCTGCTCCCACCCACCCACAGCTCAGGGAGCCCAGGTGCCCTTAGACCTTCGTCCCTGACCACGCCAGTCCGCACTCCCCTGCTGGCCCGTGGGTCCTCGGCATCCTGACCCCACCCTGGCCTGGGGCTGGCACCGCCCGAGGATGCGCGCACTCCCCCGAGGGCCAGCGGGGGGCTCTGTCATCTCCCAGACAGCAGCCACCCTCTCCCCACCCGCGGGCACACGGTCACCCGGGGCCCGACGCCGTCCTCGGGGCCCGCACTCACCCATGTTGACGAAGCTCATGACCAGGTCGGCGCGGCCCAGGCGCCGCTCCGGGGGCCCGCCGTCCTCGTCGTCGTCGCCGGCCATGGCGTGGTAGAGGTCCAGCATGAAGAGCGGCGCGGACGCGGGCAGCCGGGCGGCGGCGGGGGGCGCGCGGGGCCGGGGTCGCCCGGGCAGCCCGAGCACCGCCAGGATCTCGCGCTGCATGTCGCGGCGCTCGCGGGCGCCCAGGCGACGCTGGGGACAGGCGTGCGGGGGGCGCGGGCCGGGGCCGCCGCCCAGCGCGCACAGCGCCAGGCCCAGGAGCCAGAGCGGCCCGGGGCGCGCGGCCATGGCGGGCCGGCCGGGACCCCCGACGGCGGGCGGAGGGCTGTGCTCGGAAGCCGGCGGGACCGGGTGGGTGTCGCCGGCCCCGCGGCCGAATCCCCAGGAGGCCCCTGCGCTGCACCTGTGCGGGCTCCGGGCGCGGGGACGCGGCCGCCACCACCACGGGGCAGGGACTACTGCAGGGGCCGGGGCTGCGGGCTAACCGGCCCGGGGCCCTGCACCCGCCAGTCCCGCTGAGGCCGGGCGCGCACGCGGGCAGGGGCGGCGGGCGGTGTCCACGACGCTGCTGGCGACGCGACCCTCGAGGGGCTCCGCGGGGCGGTGGTCAGCGCCTTCCGGCAGCTCCGCCTCTTCTGCGGGCTGGACGAATGAGGAAGAAGGGGCGGGGCCTCCTTCCAATGGCCCCACCTCCTCCGCGGGTCCGACCAATGGGGTGAGGGGGCGGGGCCACGGATGCGGGCGAGTCACGGGCGGGGGGGCGGCGACCCGAGGTGCGACCCGAGGTGCGACCAGGGGCGGAGGCGGGCCGGGCGAGGGGTCTTCAGCCCGGGCGTCAGCGTCCTCGGGGTTGTCCTCGGCTCGGAGAACCAGGGTCTCCGCTGTCCTGGGAAAGCAGGAGCCTGCGGCCCCTCGGGGCGTGTCATTCGCGCCCAGCCGGGGCGGGGATCCTGGACCGGCCGGCGGTGTGACTCCCAACCTCAGTGCGCTGGAGACGCCACCTGTCTGGAGGAGTTGGTGGCAGCCTGGCCCCGAGGGTAGGGTACATTCCTCAGTCAGCAGCAGGTGGGCCCCGGGTCCCGGCCCCGCAGTTTGTGGCAGTGTCCGGACGCCTTTCCCGC
>PVLC010029167.1:0-20425 GCA_004027655.1 Graphiurus murinus
CAAGCTGGACCCCTAGCCTTTTTTATTTTTTATTTTGAAATATGGTCTGGAAGCTGGGCATGGTGGCACACACCTGTAATCTCAGTCCTTAGGAGGCCGAAAGAGGAGGATCGCAGGTTCAAGGCCAGTCTCATCAATTTAGCAAGGTTCCCAGCAACTTAGTAAGACACTGTTTCAAAGTAAAAAATAAAAAGGACTGGGGGTGTATCTCAGAGGTAGGATGATCCTGGGTTCAATTCCCCAATATTATGAAGAAGGGAAGGAAGGAAGGAAGGGAAGAAGGGAGGGAGGGAGGAAGGAAGGAAGGAAAGAAAAAAGAAAGAAAGAGAGAGAGAAAGAAAGAAAGAAGAGTCTCATTAAGTTGAGACTGACCTCCAACCTGTGATCCTTCTGTCTCAGCCTCTCAAGTACTGGGATTATAGGCGTGCACTACCTTGCCTGGCTGAGACAGCTCCTTTAAATAGAGGCTCAATACAAAACAGGTGAAGATAGAATCCCCAGATGTGATTTATTGGTTTCTATGTTTAATGTTTGGGGAGTCCAGGAAATAAGAGAGATGCCAGGAGTTTGGAAACTAGGCACATGGGATGCTTTCTTTACATAGGCTTTAGTTTATCTGGCTTACTGTCTTTCCTGGTTGGAATGCAGCTCCACAAGGGGGCCTTTGCCTGGGTCTCCTCCCCTGAGGTGTCTCACTACAGAGAAGGGTGTCTGGTTAACAGCAGGTTCTGAATAATCTCTGTTGCTGAGGAAATAAAAGGCAATAGAGAGGAGGCTGCAGCTGCCCCCAGCAAAGCTGCTCTGGAGGGCCATGATTTGCAGGCCAGGTCGCTGTTTCCCCCAGGCCCTTGGCTTAGAGCTCCTGAACTGCTTTCCTCATCCTGCACACCTGTGTGTTTGCACCTATGTTTGTCATCCTCACCAAAAAAATGACTGAAAGAGTTTATTATCCGCCACTCATTCTCACCGCCTTCCCAACTTTGTGAGCTCTTTCTTCTTGCTTTGTCTTTGGCTCTAGAGCTTCATTCAAACCAACTTGGCTAGTGTAGTGCGTTAGCTCAGGGCCCCCAAAGACACTGGCTTCTAATCCTTGGAACTTGCAAATGTTGCCTTATAAGGGCAAAGTGTCTTTACACACATGATTAAGTTAATGATGTTAACTTGGGGAGAATATTCTGTTATTATCCAGGTGTGTCTTAAATCTAATTATGGGTAATTTTATGAGAGAGGCAGAAGGCATTTAATACACACACAGAAGGCCATTTGAAGATGGAGGCAGAAGTGTGGGTGGTGCTACTGCAAGCTAAGGAAGGCCAGAAGGATCAGAAGCTGGACAAGAGAAGAGCCAGATTATCCCCTAAAGCAGCCAAAAGTTGACATCTTGACAGGTGAGACTGAGCTGAACTTCTATCCTCAAAATTGGTAAGGATTAGATTTCTGTTCTTTTAAGACATCCAATTAGCAGAAATTTGTTACAATAGCAATAGGAAACTAATGCAAGAAGCAATGCTAACACACCCTTATCCCTTGGACCATAGCTTGAGGCTTGGTCAGGATGGAAGAGAGGCTGGGACTGGGGACAAAGTGTAGTAAAGTAAAGCCAGTAGTTGTAATAGATAATCTATGAGACGTTGATGTTGTATGCAATAGACATTTACATCTTGCTCCTATGAAGACTGATTGGCAGCAACAGCAAGGATGGAGTCTGCTCTGTGAGAAGGATTCCACTGATGGAGCCTCAGCCATCTTTAATGCATAAATATCAAGATTGCCTTGTGCGGCGCGCAAATGTCTGACCAGCAGACAAAGAATGCCACAAACAGGTTCCTTCTATGCAAAGCTTTACTCAGGCAGTTGACTTACAGAGAGAAAATGGCCCCGATTGCGTTTCCACCCCTAGCTTATATACTAGCTTCTGACCAATCCAGAGCCGGCCCGTTCTGAAAGCCAATTGGCCAGGAACATATCGCCCGACCCACCTCCGCACCGATCTACCGGGCATGCCCTAGTAAGGAGTTGTTTGTGTCAGACAGTCGCTTCCGCCACGCGCCGTCTTTTGGGCGTAATGGCTCTCCACAGCCTTGGACAGCTAGATCCAGGTGTTAAGCAGAGATGGAGGGGAAGGGGAGAGAACACAAGTGGTAACATTTACAATTCAAGCCTATAAATGGAATGTATCACTTCTACCAATATTCTATTCAGTATAATATAGTCATATTACCTACCTAGATGTAAAGGGCCTGGGAAATCTAGATCCGGATTGGATATACATGACACATTCAGTGTGGATCAGGATAGATAATTCTATATAACTCTGTACCCTCTTTGGCTTTGAAGCTTCATTCAAACCATTTTGGACAATGTGTTATGCTCAGTAATGACCCCAAAAGACATCAGGTCCTAATTCTTGCAAATATATAAATATGTATTATCAATATTAAATATATAATAAAATATGTAATACATTATATTATAGACTATGTTATATTATACACTAATATAAAATAAATATATAACTTAATTATATTTATTTTAATTGAAACATAAAAATTGCATATATTAATGAGGTAACATGTAGTGTTTCAATATATGTGTACATTGCATATGGAACAACTTTAGATAATGGAGAAGAAGTGAGGGGTCTTAGTAGACAGCTGGCCGGGGCTTCAAGAAAAGGAGAAAACTAGCCCCAAAAGTAAAGGGATTCAAGTAAGAACTAGAGAATTTAATTAAACATGAAACTGCATCACTTTAATCTTTAAGTTGATGCAAAATATTATGAAGTAGAATTCACATGAAATTCACATGAATTTTTAAGACAGAATAAAAGACAAAAGTTTGCCTTTATTGTTCATTTGGGGGAAGGCTTGTGATCCAGCTGACTGGGGTGTGGACTCCCCTCTGAGTCCCACTGCTGAGAAGATAAATACGGAGTATGGAAGCAGCACCAGCAGGCCTCAGATACTAGCTAACTCCTTTACTTACTTGGGTGACCTAGAATTATTTCACTATACTTAAGGTTTTGTTTCATTATATTTGGAAATAGGGGAGTTTGTGTTATCCAGTCGCTAGGATACAAAGACAAAATAAAGAGAGGAAAACTGCCTGAAGTGTTTATTCCTGCACCTCCAAGAGTGGGATGAATGAATCAAGATCACCCTTGACGTTTGATCAAAGGCAGCAGTGACTAACAGAAACTGCAAAGCGCACACCTCCCTTCCTGACCACAGGGCTCCCCTCCCACGAGGATGACAGGAAGAGCCACCTGAAGCCTGCTGAGCGCCACCTGGGAGATGCACTGGGTGGGATCATGTCTTCTGGGGTGTGTGTGTGTGTGTGTGTGTGTGTGTGTGTGTGTGTGTGTGCGCTAAAGGGTATTAAACCCAGGGGGCATTCTACCTCTGCGCAACACTCCTAGCCCTTTTTATTTATTTACTTATTTTATTTTGAAACAAGATCTCTCTAGGTTGCTGAGGTTGATCTTGAGCCTGTGAGCTTTCTGTCTCAGCATCCCAAGTACTGGGACTGTAGGTGTATGACTTTTTTTTTTTGAGAATTAACTTGGAGGCTATGTGTTCCAAAGAGTTTCTAGGGACTGTTTATCTGATGTTTCTCCTGCTATCTCAAGAGAATGTCGGTTATTAATCTTGAAGTTGCATGCCCAGTTTTCCTATGGGATTGAACAGAGGGAACTGTATTAGAAGAAAAAAAAATCTTACTCTCCATAGGGGAGCCTAGAATTGGAGGCATCTGGGCAATCTTTTGGCTGTACATGTATTCCATTTGTTTTCCTCATTGCTACTCAGAAGGGGTGAGCTCTCCTCATGGCTCTACCAGTAGAATTAGGAATCAGGTTAAAAATCCATGAGGGAGAGTCAGTGAGTCAGTATTAACACTCTCTCTCTCTCTCTCTCTCTCTCTCTCTCTCTCTCTCTCTCTCTCTCCATATATATCATATATATATATATGATATATAGATATAGATATAGATATATACCTTTCACACACACACACATGCAAACACACAGGCATACACACAAATTAACAACTCAAAGAATTAAAGATAATATGTCAATCAAGAAATACTGTAAAATAAAGTTATGTTAAATATAAAGATTAAATGACATAATAGAAAATACAGTGAGAATTCGGTATAAAAAAGAATAGGCATATTTGCAAAAGGACCAAATGGTACTTCTAAAACTGAATGAAGAAAATAAATATTTTTTAAACATCTTGGTGAACACATTAGACACCAGCTGAAGAGAGAATTTGTGAACATTAAAACAGGTTGAATAAAGCACAGGAAAATAATAAGATAATTGCAGACCGATGCCAAGTACAAATTGCAATGATAAAGAAAAATATAACTTACCATATGATCCAGCAATACCACTTCTGGGTATCTACCCAAAAGAATGGAAACCAAACTATCAGACCGACGTATGTTCATCTATGTTTATAGCTGCACAATTCACAATTGCCAAACTATGGAACCAGCCAAGATGTCCATCGACAGATGAATGGATTACAAAACTATGGGATATGTACACAATGGAATTTTACTCAGCCATAAAGAAGAACAAAATCATGTTATTTGCAGGGAAATGAATGCAACTGGAAAACATTATGTTAAGTGAGATTAGCCAGTCACAAAGAGTAAAAAAGCATATGTTCTCCCTAATTTGCGGATGCTAGGGAGAAGATGGGGCATAAGAGGGTCTCCAGATGAAAAAGGAGAGACCCTCGAAAGCAAAGAAGTTGATTTAGCCAAGGGGGTTGGGCGGGGGCAGGGGGGACACTAATGTATATCAAGGTCACTCACTAAACTGAACTTGAGAGGGAGGGAAGGCGAGGGAGCGGGGTGGGAATTTGGGGAAGGGGTCAAATGAGAATTGTGAGCACATGTATTGTTATCAGTTTGCACCTAACAAAGATGTATGAATAAAAATTAAAAAATAAAAAAAAGAAGCCTGAGGGTTGCATTGAGTAAAGTATAATGCACTCTTTCAAACAAGATGTTCAAAACTAGAACTAGGACTGTGCATAAGAGCTGAAGCTTTATGTATATGTCGTTGAATAGTGGTGAATTCCCTAGCCCCAATCCTGATCTTTCTTCTGTACCATGTAATCCCTCATAGAATTACTTTAGTGGCGTTGCTGAGAGAAGCCAATATCAAAATTGTTTATTCACTTAACTTTTCTTTAAATATACATCTGCGAAGAGTTTTAAAATGAAATACTATTAAGAATAGAATTGTATTTTATAGGTCTCCCTGATTGATGTTTTGTAATGGCAGACTTAGGATAAAATATTTAAGATCAAGTAGCAAAGCCTAGTGAAAACTAGGGCTATGACTACAAGGCAAACCCTATAATTCTCTCTCTCTCTCTCATTCCTATAGCTGACAGGGTCTCCCACGGGGTTCCAGGTGGACGGAGAAAGAGGACAACACAAGTTTATTTCCAGAAACAGGCCCAGGAAAAGAAGGCAAGATACAGTCCTCCTCACCCAAGGGTGGGCTTTTCCTTGCACATAAAAGGATCAGTGTGTGAGCGAAAAGTTCATGGCCACCTAGCCTACAACCAAACACTTGCTGTTGAAAACAATCTCAAGAGCTGCTCATTCACACAGCATCCTATCAGAGCTGGTATTTCCAGGCCTCACTGCCCTATTTGCCTTCATGCCTCAGAAAGCAGAGAAATCATAGCCAAAGCTTGAGTTGACAAATGGTAATAAAACCATAGAACTCCCAGGCAGGACTGGAGCTTGACCTCAGAGATGTTGGTCAAGTTGAAGATATATTTTTAATGTAAATATTCCTGGTAACATGAGCTTGGGAATCATGCCAGCAAAGCTTCTGAGGGGCCTTTTCTCGACCTGTGTTCTGTGCATACATTTCTCCTTCTTAGAGCTTTTTTTTTTTTTTTTCTGTGTAGGTGAAAACTTTGTTTTATGGTCCTTACAGCAGTTAGCAACCTGATGACTTTTCCAAAACCAAGATTAAAGACCATATAGCAGGTTTCAGAGACTGAGTTGAAGCCCTTAGGAAATTGCTTCTGGTCTATATTTGGCAAATGATTATGGGCATTTAGTTCTAAACTATTGCTAAGTAAGCATTAGAAAAGGCCCGCCTGTTTAGTCACAGTGCTTTCTAATAGTGGCCTTGAGGTGGCTAAAACATATAAGAAAGAGCCTAAGGAATATATGCATAAAAATTCAGAATCTTTAGAGAATTGAACATTCTAAACTTAAGAGTAACAGAGTTGTTATAATTGGGCATTTGAGCTTCCTGGTGGTCAGGGTTAAAAGAGTCTATCAATGTGGAGGAAATGGCTGGGTGTGGTGGCACAGGCCTGTAATCTCAGTACTTGGGAGGCTGAGGATCTCAGGTTCATGGCAAGCCTTAGCAACTTAGCAAGGCCCTCTGCAACTTAGCAAGAGCCAAAATAAACAATAAAATAGGGATGGGGTTGTAGCTCAGAGGTAGATTTCCCTGAGTTCAATCCCCAGAACCATAGATAGATAGATAGATAGATAGATAGATAGATAGATAGATAGATAGATAGATGGATGAATGGATGGATGGATAGATAGATAGATAGATAGATAGATCGATCGATCGAAGGCAATTTTTAAGAAAGGAGACCTTTGCAAATATGATGTTCTGGAAGTATCCACTGTAGATTGCGAAGTTATTGATAAAACAGAAATGATGGCATCTAGAGCATCGGGGGAGGAACTGGCCTCAGACACAGCTCTGGAAGCTCTTGGCGTTGCCTTTAATTCAGGTCTGGTAGCATTACCATTATTGTACATGCACCAGTATGTGGACAATTACATGACTTTTTTCTCAGGAGTTACACTAAACTCTGTTTTGAGATGCAACCATGGGGGCAATGGCTGGAGAAGCCGCTACCAGTTATGACCCCACTTCCTTCCCCTGGGGCCATTTTCTGTTCCTGCATAAGAGCCAAATGATTTACAACGAGCATATTTTACTCTTTGAGTAAAAATAAATCACAGTAACATTACTGGAAAAGTCTGTCCAAAATAATATGTTCTCCTTCGGGTTGGGGTTTCTGCATTCTTGTTTGTTGCTGAAGACCAAAGATCTCAGAGAGTCCTTGAGGATAGCATGGGTTATTTGTTCAAAGAGGGTTTCATTCTGAATGGCCTAACGCTGGATAATGCAAATATCATTTCTCTTATGCTTTGTTATAGAAGTTGAAGGAAAATTAAATGTATCACGAATGTGACTTAATACAAGGGGGGCAAGTTTTAGAGTGTCTCCAGGAGTAAAGTTCAAGAACAGGCTCACTTGCTCAAGACTTCTCACTTCCTGATAAAACTGGCTGCCGTCAGCACTCTCCCTGATCCTATAAACAAGGTTTTAAAATTAGGAGATTTCTATTATTCCAAACAGTGAAACACCCTTGACTACGGACAAAACCGAATTTTAGTTAAATGGAAAGTAGATCACTGCAAATTGGTTTACTTTTTCTGTGCACACACATATACACAAACACAGAGCATAATTTATTAATCTTTCAATAGGGCTATTTTTACTAGAATCATAAGAAACAAGAGTTTGAGAGCAATGCATGTTTCTAGTACAGATCCATATGTTTCATTCCACGTAAACTATAGAGAATTTTCCAGGTTCAAATCTCAAGTCATGAGCACAATGAAATTCTTCATGTTTATATTCAACATCTGAGAAGAATGAGAACATGAGAA
The DNA here is from genome assembly GCA_004027655.1 of Graphiurus murinus. Lineage (NCBI taxonomy): Eukaryota > Metazoa > Chordata > Mammalia > Rodentia > Gliridae > Graphiurus > Graphiurus murinus. Next base: position 7,742 of record PVLC010029167.1, read on the forward strand.
AGGGATTGTTTCATATAAATGCCCTTCCTTAGCCAGGCGTGGTGGCTCACGCTTGTAATCCCAGCATTTGGGAGGCTGAGACTGGAGGATCCGGTTTGGAGGCCAGCCTCAGCTACCTAGTGAGGCACTCTGCATCTTAGTGAGACCCTGTTTCAAAATAAAGAATTAAATAAAAAAGTAGGGCTGGGGGTAGAGCTTGAAGGTAGAATGCCCTTGAGTTCAATCCCCAGTACTGCAAAAAATCAATCAATCAATAAATGTCCTTCCTTCTTTAGGAACGGTGTTAGGTCTACCTCTACAGCTAGTTGCCTAGCCTTCTTGTCATCCCAGGATGATGCCAGGCCAGGGTAACTGGAAAAAGCTGCCTACTGCCAATAAAAGCCTTCATTTACCTTACAAAAGGAGAGTAGAGGCTTCTTGCATGTCCAAGACCCTGAAATTAAAGACTGAGAGAGCTCAATAGCTGTTGAATGTATGGTAAAATTCTCTTATTTAATCTTTCTGCCTTTGGTCAGCCTAACACCAGAGATCAGAAGAAGACAAAACGTGTACTGGATTTAAAAAAAAAAAAAAGTGGAGAGAAATATAAGATGAGACAATTCTGCACAGGTGTGCCTACATACTTGTGCTCCTGAACATCAGTGGGGGCATGGCTGATATTCAGGTCGTGAATAAGTTGCTAATTCACAAAGGAGAAAACTCCTACCTCGTGGCTTCTCCCCCTTCCCTTTTCATGGGAGACACACAATTCTATAAACAGTTTAATGGGAGCAGGAGCTCCTTGGAACTTCTTTAACACCACTGTTTTATAAGTGCATGGCACTTAGTAGGTGCTCAGTAGGGGGCAGTGTGACACAGTGGGTAAAGGTGTAGATGACATTCTCTCCGGGTCTCTTCTTCCTCATCTGTAACATGGGAATGACCAGTCTTTGCATGTCGAGTCCTGTATGGAATAAATTAGAGAATAGGTACTTAGTGTACGTTCAGAGTAAGAACTCAATAAATAATAACTATTTAATCTTTTCTACTCTTATATTTTTTATTATAAAATATCTTCCTCTAGCTTAAAACTCTCATCCAAGCCCGGCGCGATGGCGCATGCTTGTAATCCCAGTACGTGGGAGGCTGAGACAGGAGGATTCGGTTTTGTGGCCAGCCTCAACTACTTGGTGAGGTCCTCTACAACTTAGTGAAAGCCTGTTTCAAAAATAAAGAATTAAAAAATAGGGCTGGGGGTGTAGCTCGGGAGTAGAATGACCCTGGGTTCAATTCCCAGTACCAAAAATAAAACAAAACAAAAACCAACCAACAACAACAACAAAAAACAACTCTCATCCAAACTTCAGACCTGGGCATCTTTTTCTGGAAGGTCAGGAAAGGCCTCAACTTAAAAAGTCTAAAACCAGATTCATGCCCTCCCTGACTTTCCAATCTAGTATCTGCCCAGAGCTTCAGTGACCAATGTCCAGGCAGTTCTGCAAACTCTTTGTCATTCTTCACATTTTCTTTTCTCCTACTTATATCTACCAATTTATCCTGGGTTCTCTCCATTTAATCACTGAAATGGCTCTTAGACGCCGCCATCTCTCCCCATTGCCCTGTCACCTTCCCAGTCTGCACACCATCCTCTCTCTCTGGGAGACTGCAGATTGCGAAGCTATCCTCAGGGGTCTGTTTCTTCCAGTCCTGTCTTGCCTCTCCCCAGGTCTCTTCCTATCTGGCAGGAAGACCACTGTTGCAGAAATACAAATCTACCCCGTCACTTGCTGCTTGATACCTATTGTTGCTGCTCAGGACTTTTAGAATGAACATGAAATACTTCCACCATCCCTGCAGCCTTGCTGGTCAGTCCTCTCTCCCCTCCTCCCTCCTGTGGACAACACTTACTCCAGACTCGTTTCAGTTCCTTAAAAAGATACCAACTCCCTTGGTCACAGGACTTTAGCACCAGCTGTGCATAGTACCCTGTCCCACCCATCTTGGACTAGATAGCCCCACCCTTCAGAGTTGTTGCTTCTTGAGGAACACATTTCTGAATTGGCTCCTTTTTATGTGCTCTCATGGCACCTGCACCCATCCTTTGTGAACATTCACCGCAGTCATAAAGCAACAGATGCTTTTGTAGTTATTGGGCTCATATCTATTTTACATTCACGGTGTAAGCTCACAGGGGCCAGACGTGAGAGATAAGGACAGACTTGTTTTCATTCTCCTTTGAAATCACATTGTCCAGCATAATGATAGATGCTCACTGTGTGTGTGTGTGTGTGTGCGTGTGTGTTGGTGTGTTTGTGCGCGTGTATAAAACAACTAGCTGTCTTGTGCATTCCAGGACCCACCACAGGATTTTCGCTCATTGCCTTCCCTCCTTTTCTTCAGCTATTTGAAACATCAAAGATTTCATATACATGTAATGACAATATAAAGCCAAAGGATAATTGGGGGAAACTATTTTCTGACTTTGCTTTGGAGTCTTTTTCATTCAGCAAAAGCCTTTTCTGGCCAAATCTCTCTCTGTTTCAACCTGAATTTGGGCTCTACCTTCCCTAACCCCTCAAAGATCATATGTCCCTGGAATAGAAATTCAGAGAGAGGGACTATCTACTAGTGAGAGATGTTGGATTCATCCAGAGTTCATTCTTTCTGTGATTCACGTAGGGCACCAGTCCAAGGAACTCCTTTGAGTCGAATGTCAGGTGCTATATTTTGACAAGGAATAGCAGTAATCAGGTAGAAAAAATCACACCAGAAAATGACTCAAAGAAGGCATTTGAATAAAGGCTGTGCTGGTGGTGTAAGAAAGGGAGAAATGGAGAGAAACTGACAACTTAGCCTGGACTCAGGGGATGCTTCAGAGTAGTATCCAAGTATCACCCCAAACAGGTGGGTGGAAGACAGAATGTCATTTTTAGAATTGTTTAAAACTTAGGGTATGACTTAATCTTTATACCGATGAAGACCAATTCTTTCCAGACTTAATGCACAGACAGATGCCCTGGGGATTGTATTAATACTCACTTTCTAAGTGAGAGAGTTGGAGGTAAGGCTAGTGATTCTGCTGTTTTGAGAGGTTGGCAGGGCCTGCCAGAGCTGTTGGTTGGAGAGGCCAGTGCAGGGAGTGGAGCGCACCACCAATCCGAGAGCAAATAGACCTTCATTGATGGATCCAGGCCAGATGGTTCCAGTGCTGATGTAAATCACAGCCCCAGTTGGCAAGTTTGTTTTCACCTCTTCTGATTGCTCTGCTCCTGCTCTGTAAATGCAAATCCATTTGTTCCTGTGCTCTGTATATGCAAATCAATCTTATTTAACAGAAAAAATAAAGTGGGCCACCATCAGCCTGAAACCTACCCAGGCTAGGAAGGGTTTCTTGATAGGTCTTAATGTCCAGGGCCAAGGGCTACACCTAGAAGTGAGGCAGTGCTCAGCACCCTTTGATACCTGTTGGTAGGTTGAAACAAAAAATAAGAAGTGGGAACTGGGTGCAGATGAAAGATGCTTATTAAAGTGAGGTATCCAGGCCAGGCATGGCGGAGGACACCTGCAATCCCAGGACTTGGGAGGCTGAGACAGGAGGATTGCAGGTTTGAGTTCTGCCTCAGAAACTTAGTAAGGCTCTCAGCAACTCAGTAAGACCTTGTTTCAAAAAAAAATGTTAGAGAGTGCTGGGGTATAGCTTACCAGTAGAATGCCTCTGGGTTCAATCCCTCTTACCACCCCCCCCAAATTTGAGGTATCCAAAACTAATACCATGTGCTCTTCGTCTATAAGGCTATGTCATTTAAACATCACAGCAGCTCAATGAGAAAGAAACTTGCAAATTTTGTCTCCATTTTATAGTCGTAGAAACCCAAAGTTGGGCGTTTGATAACTGAGGGAACCTAGATTCAGATCCACAAGGACCCAGTTTACATCTATTGCTCTTAACCTGGCTGCATGCTAGAATTCCTGGAGGAGCTTTCAGAAAATAGCCCCTTCTGAATCCTCAAGAATTCTTATTTCATTCTTAAAAAAAAAGACTATCCAGTGAATTTAATGTATATTCAGATTTGAGTACAATTTCTTATACCCTGACACTAAATTACCAGAATTTAAACACTCACTCCCCACCCCCTTCACCCCCACCAAAGTAAGTCAAATATTCATACTAAAGAACTAGGAATAAAGCCAGGCATGGTGGTGGCACATGCCTGTAATCCTAGTACTTGGGAGGCTGCTACAGGAGGATCGCAGGTTTGAGACACCAGCTTCAGAAACATAGTGAGACCTTGTTTTAAAATAAAAAATAAAATAGGTCTGGGGTGTAGCTCAGAGAGAATGCCCTTGGGTTCAATCCCTAATTTACCCCCCCCCCGCCCACATACACACATACATACTAGGACCACTTGGCAGCATATTTAGGAGAAGCTGCATCTTAGGGCTACACGGTGCATAGGAATAACCCCTGGCCTACTGACCATTCATCTTACAATAGTAGGACAATCTTCAGATTCTATGTGCTGGGATTCTCTATGATAATAGCTGTGGGTAGACTGCACAGACATTGTCTTAAAAACTTTATGAGCATTGCATTCTATAACCCTTCAAGAATTTCCCCCAAAGTAGATTCCAATAACCCAAGCGAGTCTATATTGTATAGGTGAGAAGTTGACGAGTCTGAGAGTTAAATGCCTTGCCTTGTCACGGGGATTTAAACCTGTGACAGTCACCAGTATTCAACCTCAAGTATCTCTGGCCCTATCTGTGGGATAAGCTCTTTGCTCCACTGTCTGCCGTGGTGGTATGAGCCTTGCTTGTTGATCACGAGCTCAGACAGGTCTTCCCCGCCTGACAAGGGGTGAGAACAGCACAAAGGATGAGAGAGCATAATTATATCAGAGACTGGAGCCCATCGTAGACGCTGGCACACTCTGTGTGTGGAAGTTCGGGAGATTCAGATTTTTAGTTAAAACCAGAAGCCAATTTATATCTGGCAAAGCTATTCAGCAAAAGAAAAGGTACTTTAGGCAGGGGTGAGTCTCTGCATCACCAGTATGTCAGACATTTCCTGGATATCTCCGTGGCAGGGCAGAGGTGCTGTTGAAGGTCTGGGGTGGGCTGGGGAGGCAGCCTGGGTGCTGTCTGAGGTCTCCCTTTGGCGTGAGTTGCTGCAGTCCTGCGATCTGACTTCAGTCCTCCAACACTCAATCAGCAAGTGAGGGCTTGATCATTTACAGTTACACAGTGAGATGTTTCCAGGAATGATTTCCCTGTAGCATTTTAATAAGTACTCTATAAATAATAATTTATCGGAGTTGCCTACTATGTTAGAAAAAGAATATATTAAAGAAGCCCGGCTAATTGAAGCTGGCAGTTAAGTTCCCTGAATCGAAACCAATCAGTTTATCTACATGACTTTAAAGATTTGGGATGAAAATTGTTCATTATATTCCAACATCCTGATACCCAAAGATCCAGATGTTTCACAATCTATTGACATGGCCTTCCAGGAAACCTACGCGCAACACTGAGTTTAAAACGTTCTGATACAATTAAAAATAAATTGGATCAGAAGGAGCCTTTACTCCCCTTTGGCTGGGAGCAGAAGGGGCTTGAAAGATACTGAAACCTGTGTGGCCCAAAGTCAGCAAGATTGCTGGTTCTGAATTAGATGAACACACAGCTTGAATTCCTGTGACTGTCCAGTTTATATCAATGGTATTACAAGAACAGAGCTCCCTTTCTCCCCCAAATTATCTCAGATTGGAAAATTGATTATGTAGTCACTATAGTCATTGTAGTTACCCCATATCAAGAAAGACTAGATGAGGTACTAGCTAATGGGTCACAGCAGGTGAGAGGAAGGTAAAGTGCCAGGTGGTGATAGGGGCTAGGGATCAAGGGCAGAAGGGGGGCTCAAGGAGAACTGACGTCCTACCCCTCCTCCAACTTCATTTTCCTGGGAGACTCAGTAGCTTCTCATAGCAGGTTTCTCCCACAGCTCAACTTTTACATGTGTGTATGTGCAGGTAAGGAATAGAAAACCTGTGATCAGGCCAGGCAGGGTGGGGCACACCTGCAATCCCAGTACTTGGGAGGCTGAGACAGGGGGATAGCACCTTGAAGCCAGCCTCAGCAACTTAGGGAGGCCCCTGCAACTTAGTGAGACTCTGTTTCAAAATTAAAAAATACAATGGGGTTAGGAATGTAGCTCAGAAGTAAAATGCCCTTGAGTTCAATCCGTAGTACCACAAGCACGGGAATGCACACACACACACACACACACAAACACCAACACACATACACGCTGATCATTCATTATCTATTTAAATTGCATCATATAGGGTAGTTGAGGACAAAGACTCTGGAGTCCAACATCTGATGTATAAGATCCTTGGAAGGTTTTTGCTTTAGCTGGCTGACAATTGAGAAGTCTTTCGGATCCTTTGTCAAGATTTTATAATAGCAACTAACATGTTCGAGCACTTGATTAAGTGAATTGTGAATATTTTTTAAATGCCCAATGCGAGCTCTGTAGGGTAGGTATCACCATGATCCTCATTTGACAGTTAAACAAACTGACAAAGCAACTTGTCCAAGATTGGCCATTGAGCAGATGTTGGTGGCCAGAGTCTCAGCGGGGAAGTTTGGCCCCTGGTCCTCCTGATCAGTCCTCCATTCGGAGCAAACTACTGTGTATAGTTCATCAGCAAATATTTGCTGAGTTAAGTAAGGGGAGGAGAAATCCCCTCTGTCATGTCTGCATGAGTGGAAGGTCACACACCTAACCAGCATGGATATGAAACTGAATACAAAGTGGAAGCTGAGCATGGTGGTGCATGCCTGCAATCCCAGGACCCGGGAGGCTGAGACGAGGATAACAGGTTCAAGGCCATGTTTAGTAATTTAGGGAGACCCTCAGCAACATAGTGAGATCCCGTTTTGATCTAAAAAATAAAAAAGAAATCTAGGGGTATAACTTGTATGTAGAATGTCTCTGGGTTCAAACCCCAATACCTAAAAGAAAAAAAATATGGAAATGATGTGAGAGGTATAGAGATCTCTGGAGAGAAGTTGTGTTCAATAAGGAAGCTATTGAAGATTTCTTTAGGGATGGCCTGCCATAAAGTACAAATGCACCGAGAGAGCCGGGCGTGGTGGCGCACGCTTGTAATCCCAGCATTTGGGAGGTTGAGACCAGAGGATCCAGGTTCGCGGCCAGCCTTAGCTACCTAGTGAGGCACTCTGCAACTTAGTGAGACCCTGTTTCAAAATAAAGAATAAAAATTAGGTCTGGGGGTGTAGATCGGAGGTAGAATGCCCCTGAGTTCAATCCCTAGTACCGCAAAAACAACAACAACAAAAAATGTACTGAGAGGATGCAGCAGACTGCCTGCCATGGCCTCTGCTCCCTACTTCCTGCTACACAATTCTCTCTCGTATGTCTATTCTACAGCCACAACTTTTTGTCCCACCTCCATTTTTCCATGCTGCTTCAACCCAAGCTTGCTCTCATGACTTTCTTTCATACTGGAATGCCCTTTCCCTTTGTGCTTTCTTCATCTGGTTCACTGTTGTTTACCTCAAATATTGCTTCTTCAAAGAAGCCTACTCTGCCACCTGGAGCTGTCAATGCAATCCCATGGCTGTCTGTGCACAGGGCCTGGCACAGAGTAGGAGCTCAAGAAAACAAAGCAAAACTATCGGGAAAGAGCCAGAGAGATGGAAAGAGGCATCTGCGAGGTAGCAGCCAAGGCCGAAGTCGGCTTCAGCATTCTTCCTGGTAAGAACTAGGGTGTGTCTACGAGGATGGCGTTGGCAATGTGAGGAGGGATTGCTGAGATGTCATTCTGGCACGCAGATAGGAGTCTCCTTGAACAATGTGGAAGGGCGACTTAGAATTTCTGACCCTGACTAATCGGAAAGACTTGGAGTTGATCTAATGCGAGAAATTCCCTCCCTGCACTTTTTAAACTTTCCTTGCAAAGAGTTCCTAGGGTAGTTTTTTTGTTTTTGTTTTTGTTTTTTTTCCAATTCCTGGAAAATCTATGCTAAGAACTCAGTCAGTCATTCAGTTAGTCCATCATCCATCATCTAAACATGTACAATGTACTACTGATAGTCAAGCTCTAGGATCCAGGGAGGCCTATGACTCCTTTCCTATCCTGGAAAGGCCGAGAAGCTAGTACAGGGGACAAATACATAAAACAAATGATGAAACCAATCATGTTGAGTACTAGGTCTCCTCTCCTTCCTCAGGCTCAGTTTTGCCTCAGATAGCACGGAGTTGACAGGTCAGCCTCCTTTTATGTGAAAACATCTATCTTGTCTCCCCAAAGACTTGCCTCTACAACCTTCTCATATGAGGTAATTATTTCGTATTTACTGAATTAGATGTAGACACTGATAATCTCATGAAGATCTGTTCAATGGCAAGTAGCTCTTTTCTGACAAATTTAACTGGTAGAGACCTTCCTTAGATGTACGAGTTATAACAATGGCTGTGGACGGGATTGGTAATAAGCAGACACAATGGGAAATTCAGGAAGAGCATACAGAATTGCTCATGTTTCTCAATTATAAGTTAAAAAGCAAAACCTTGGGAACTGGTTTCTCTTCACTTTGGGGAAAGTGTGACGTAATGATCCTTCATTCTTAAGAAATGAAGAGAAATGAGTGGTTTGTTCAGTTCTTGATATTAAAAAAATAGTCAACTTTAAAGCAACATTTTATTAGAACCATAAGTTTTGTTTGAGAATTTTTAAAATCCGGAGTTTATTTTCCTTTCGTGTTACTGCAGAGAGTCAACAGGAATTGAGATAATTTTTTCTCTTGTATTTGTGCCCACTTATTAAACACACATGTGAGCTAGATTCCTTCCATAGGTGCAAACGGGATTGGAAGGGGGGTAAAGGTGTAATTTGGTCCATTGACCTGTTTCCCTGCCCTCAGGACTCTTTCAAACAGCTGTGAGAAAAAGGAGGAGGGGAAAGGAGGCAATTTAGCAGCTCATATCCAGATGTTCATTTCAAACACACCCTGAACAACTTTTGCATGGTTTATTACATTTTCTGAAACCATTTTTCACAAGCCTGTTTTCTCAGCTGGGAAACTTCTGGTGTAGTCTTTTCAAAAAAATATTGCGTTTGGCATTACAAGAAAAAAAGAGCTTTTGAGACATTCAAAGGACAATCTGTTTGCCTTGGTCTTGAGAAGCAGGCCTGCAGGAATGTGGGCATTCCTTACCACCCAGAGCATAGGTGGAGAAAAGTTCTCCTTCGCGTTCCCTTTACAAGAGAACTTGAGAGCTCCCTCAGCCTGGGCATTTAACACTCTGCCTTCTTAGGTTGTCTGGGAGTGTCAGAGACAAGAAACCTGGCTAGAGACATATAGAACCAGTGGGAGTGGATGAATCCACTATAACTTGATCCAAGCCAGAAAAGTCCATTTGACACTCCATCACAGTAAGTCATTTTATAAAATTCTGTAGTATTCTACTTTTACTTACCTTCTGAGATGAAGTGGGAAGGAACAGAATGAAAACAGCTCTGAGTGTCAAGAAATCTCTTAGATGGAAGCCCAGAGGATACCCTTCCCATGGCTGGTCCCATTCACCTGATAATCCAGGTCCCAGCACCAGCGAAGTTGAGGGTATAGGACAGCCCTTACCCCTGATGCTGAGTGGAGCTGGTTTCCTGGCCAGTTGTGGGAGTTGAAGTATACCTCCTGCTTCATGCAGATTCAAATATGGAAATAACCTCAGGAAGAAGTAGAAACCCAGAATGATGAACCAAGTGGGAAGACTGAGATCTGCCTCTTAAGAAAAGGAAACCAAGCCACAAGGGTAAAATACAGCAGAAGAAATGATACAACAAAGTTGTGATGCAGATGAAATAGAAAGCTCAAGGGTGTTAGGTCCCAAACTGAGACTTGAATGAGTTCCTTAACCACCCCGAAACTGTTCCCTCACTTTCAGAATTGGGCAACTAAGTCTTCTTAAATATGTCCATGCATTGAAACATCACACTGTGTCCCATCATTCTGTACAGTTCTTAAAAATAAAACAACAGGCCTGATGTAGTGATGCATGCATGTAATAATCCCAGTACTTGGGAGGCTGAAACCAGAGGATCTCAGGTTTGAGACCAGCCTCAGCAACTTAGTGAGACCCAGCAACCTAGATAGCTGTTTCAAAAAATAATAATAGTAATAAAAAGGACCAGGGTATAGCTCAGAGGTAGCATGCCCCTGTGTTCAATCCCCAGTGCCACAAATAATAATAATAATAATAATAATAATAATAATAATAATAATAATAATAATGACAGAAAATCAGGATTGAGTTAAGTGATGTATAAAGTTGTCTTTGCCAGTGCCAGGGACAGCACAGTTCTCATTAGGGTTAACTCTCTACAGCATATCCCCTGGACTTAAAGAGATAGCAAAATAATGTGAGATATCAGTAAATGCTTCTGTTGAATTTCTGTGAGTATCTCCAAGACATTAAAGAAGATATCCAATAGGTTACTGGTTATCTCCCTACCAGGAGGAGAGAGTGGAGATTCAATGGTCCTCAGCACAGTGGAGAGGAACACACATGAGAGCCTCTAAGAAACTACAGAGAAAAAGAGGTGAAAGGTACACCTAGCAGAGCCCCAGGACACCACACCAGAGGAACAACCCACAGAAAGGACCCCACAAAGCAAACTGAACAAGAATTGTCGAAGTGGAAATTAATGAGAACAAGGCCAAAAATGTTTCCAAAAGGAATGAGAGAGAGAATTTTCAAAAATTTAAAACAAATATAATACAAAATAGAAAATGCTGTAGGAAATAATAATGGTTGTGCAAAACTACCTACTACACTCTCAAATGCTGGGAAGTGGAAGCAGTGGGTAATAATATGTGCTAAATCTCTCAACTAAAATAAGACAGAGTCAAAAGCTATTGTCTCTTCGTGACCTTGATAATCAGAGGAATATTAGATCAAGAATGTTATTTCACAAAATTTAGTGAAAACAAAAAACAGGATGATTCCTCCCAAATTACTGCAGGAGATTAAAAAAATCAAAGCAGAGTTCATCTAGCAAAAGGCAGGAAATAGGGGAAATGATAGGAAAACATCAAATACAGAAAACACAAAATAAGATCATAGAAAGGAGTAGAAATGCAATTTATTATAATACCACTTTTTAATATTTGGGAAATGTCAGTTATAGTGCCAAATATATCTCTTGGAAAATATAATTTTTATAAAATGTCTCAGAAAGTTTAAACATAAATTATCTGGAAACTGCGTATCAGAAACATGCAAATAAGAATAACAAATGTCAGTGTGAATATCATACTGAGTAGAATACTGGATTGAAAAAAGATACAAATAGGACAAGAGTTAATTTATTTGGAGTTACATCCCATTGTGGATAAATAACTATGATGTACTTTGTTATTCTCAATAACAGAGAATTAAATAGGTATGCAAATTAATCTTTGGGAAATTCAAAGGAAAATTTTGTTTGAGATACTTATATACCAATTACTCTCAACTAGACATATCAAATAGACAAATATAAATAAGAGTAGGTAAAGCTTTTATTAATATGACAAGAATATACCAAACATGAACACTACTCTGAGATAATGAAGGCTCATCTGGCCAGCTCTGTTTCAAGTTTGTTTTTTTTTTTTTTTTTTTCCTCTCTGAATTGCGATGAATTTTTCCTAAGGACAACCTCATTTGCTTGAAGATGTGGTTTCCACAAGGATATGAAAGTATTTCTCTTTCCTATCCTAACATATGGTCATATTTCTCTAGTAACATTCTGGACTCGGCACACTAGAAGTGCGCTCATGTGCAAGTATCCAGCTTTTTGTAGAAATATCTTAAAGTCTTTATCTAGAAATAAGGCCAAGTTCTTGAGAGACTCTTGATGACTCTCTCGGTCCCTTTCCTACTAGTAAACTATTGGGAATATTAGTTTCATATACCTTTGCAGAAATTTTTAGAGGAGCTGCTTTTAATTCCTTGTCCTGTTGAACATTTCTAATACTTAACCCTCGCACAGACTTTTAGAGGAACTCCTTCACATCACCTACATGAGAAGTAATATGTGAGTATCATTTCTTGTACCAGTGTCTGAGTTGGCTCTGGCTTCAGGAGGAGCAGCAAGTACATGTGGGTAAGTTCTCAAAATAAAATTCGTATTTTCTTTTCTGAACACAATAACCTGAAAATACCCTTGCATTGTTAAAGTCACTATAAAGCATCCATTCTCTGGCTTATTACCCACATACCAGCACCGGGATAACCCTACTCAAGATTTTCCTATCCCAATCAGAACAGAATATTTCTGACAAGTTTTAGACTGTGTTTACTTCCTTTTAATATTATCATCATCATCACCATCATGCCTACTATAATCGTCACACATTGGCAACTAGGCAGGTCATTTTTCATATATTTTATAATTTTATCTTACAATTACATTCAAGGTGGACTCTATAACATTTCTGCCTCACTGACAAGTAAACTGAGTCTCATGCACAACATCACACAGCAAGTATATAGCAGAGATGTATTATTACAACTTCTTTCATCACAGGTAACTCCTTCTCCTCCTTCCTTCTCCTTTTCCTTCTCCTCCTCCCCCTCCTTCTTCTCCTTCTCCTTCTCCCCCCCTACTCCTCCCCCTCCTCCTCTTCCTT
>PVLC010029169.1:0-20435 GCA_004027655.1 Graphiurus murinus
AAGCATCTCAGTTTGTCTTGTAGTGCAATAATATTTCTCTTTTTAAAAATATCTCACATGCTTACTACTGAAACTGTTGTGGATCAGAAAAATGCTACCCCTAAAATATGCCCCTTTGGATTTCAGACTGGAAGTACTTGAGGAGCAGCATATGTAGGAATGGCTTTCTCTGATGTTCTCTTATCTGCCTAAAGGACAGATCCATCAAAGAGGAACACGAGTGCCTCCAATCTTCGTCCTGAAACTACATTAACCAAGGAAGATTATACTCATATCACATAAGAAAGACTGAAAATCAAACACCACACCTAGAGCCCAGGGAAACTTTATCCCAATCCATTATTTGTTCTCCACTACTCATTCCCTCCTTTAAAAGTTATTTACTGCCGGGCGTGGTGGCGCACGCTTGTAATCCCAGCATTCGGGAGGCTGAGACTGGAGGATCCGGTTCGCGGCCAGCCTCAGCTACCTCGTGAGGCACTCCGCAACTTAGTGAGACTCGGTTTCAAAATAAAGAATAAAAAATAGGGCTGGGGGTATAGCTCAGTACCGCAAAAAAAATTAAAAAAAAAAAAAAGTTATTTACTGCCAGTATTTGGGAGGGTGAGACAGGAGGATCATAGGTTGAGGCCAGATTTGGCAATTTCATGAGACCCTATTTCAAAATAAAAATAATAAAAATAAAAAGGACTGGGGGTATAGCTCAGTGGTAGAGTACTCCTGAGTTCAATCCCCAATATCACAAAAAAATTATTTACAATCCCCCTAAAATTGTCTACAGCTCCTGCTCTTCCTATCTGAAGGGTACTTAAACTTCAGACATTTGACCCTGTCTTTTTTTTTTTTTTTTTTTTTTTTGCGGTACTTCTCAGCTACACCCCCAGCCCTATTTTTTATGCTTTATTTTGAAACAGGGTCTCGCTAAGTTGCGGAGTGCCTCGCTAGGTAGCTGAGGCTGGTCGCGAACCTAACCCTATCTTTTGAATTCATATTTTCTATGGCTTGACTTTCCTGCTTTTGCATGTTAATAGATTTTCTTCTGTTAATCTGCCTCTTATCAGTTAATTTCAGTGAACCTGCATAAACTGGAGGGGAAATTTTCCCCATCCTTACCAAATAAAATCATGTATGTAATACATACAGACATTGAAATATATTGAAAATGATAATATGAAGTGTCTCAATGTAAACTGAGGATGCTCTAGAGGAGTTCCAGAAGGCGCTAGTGTTTCAGTCAGCATTCTCACCGCTATAATCCAAAATACCTGACCCCACAATATGGAGAAAGAAAGATTTGCTCACAGTTCTGGAGAGTTCAAGGGTTTAGTCCATGTTAGGCCAGGTGAAGTCTGCAGAGTTCAGGGCATAGCACAGGGAGGAGGAGGAGGAGGAGGAGGAGGGGGAGGAGGAGAGAGAGAAAACTTAAGGGCTCTGCTCTCACATCATGATTATGGAGGCTGGAACCAGAGAGAGCAAAGGAAGGAGGGAGAATATATAATCCCTATGGCCACATCCCCGAGAACCATTCCTCAGCCACCAAGCCCTGCTTCCAACATGACTGCCTTGTCTACACGAGGTCAAGGGGACAGTCTAAATCCAAACCATAACAGCAAGCCAGGAAGATCTGTGTGTGCCTCCTTTAGGAAAGCAGCTCTACTTTTATCTGTTTTATATACTATTGATAAAGATTTCATTTCATTGGTTCTAAAGGTTCAGTGCCTAAAGGCAGAATTTGAAATATACATACAACAAATGTAAATTCTTTAATCTTGGTCACATCAACTGTAACATATTTAACACTATGTAGAAAGCTTTCAAAATATCAAAGACAAAGGATATTATCATGAGATTGGGCAATTGGCCATATTTTAATACTTTTCAAACTTTTTGGATTAATTTTGCTAGTACATTTTTAAGTTTATACTCTTAAAAATTGATGATTACCCCAAAAAACTTATCTAGAATACTCCAGACACCATAAGAGTATAAAGCACACATTCCATTAATGATGTCATCGAATGATATGTAGCCCCTGGACAACACACTGAACACTCATGAGAGAAAGAAAGTTAAGAAAACATCATCTTAGTATATTATTATGAAAATATCTCTGACCTCAAAAGACCTCTCAGGAGACCTGAGGCCACACTTAGAGGACCACTGACCTAGTATTACTTTTTGGAAACACTAAGGTACTGAATAATACATTAAGCCAGGTATGGATTGTTTTCATTTCTGCTTCAGACTCAAATGAAATTGGAATGATGAATGGAATTTACTTCAAGGAGTTTTCACAGAATGTTTTCATTAACATCGTCATTCTTGTAAACATGTGTTGTGAGATTCTTAAAAGGTTATGTTGGGTTTCTTTCACTGCTACATAACAGCTTCTCTTCCTCCCTGGAAGCAAAAATCAACTATCAATATCAGTTAAAATGGAATTTAGATCTCTCATCTGTAACTGACAAAATGTTTTGATCTGTTTATTAAAAAAAAAAGTCTGTGGGTTCTGGAAAAGAAAATATGTTGACTTTTTAGAACAGTAAAGGCAGGGAGCATCACCTTCTGGACCTGCTCACCTTCTTCCTTTCACAAAGGGTCTTTAAGTAATCCTATCAGCAAAACATTGTAGTACTTAATTTCATTAAACAACTCATTATGGTGCTCACTTAACATTTCAATGGTACATTTTAATTGGTCACCATTGGCCTCTTCTGTCTTTTAAATTTTCTTAAGTTATCTGCTCATTTATAAGCAAAGACAAAAGCCTGTCAGTTCTCAAATGTACTTTCTCAGCTTTTCTTTGAGGACATCTGTAGTCTGAATAGTTTTAGTCCCTCCCAACTGGTCTCTGCTCAGCTGCTCTGTGTTTTTACATCTCTCAAGAGGGGTTAATTCTTTACAGCTGTATCCTGCCTTCCAAGAATCTCACATGTGCAAATTATTAATCTTTTTCTATTGCTACAGTAACTCTCGAGGTCATAAACACCCCCTACCTAAAACTGGCTCTTTTCCAAGAAAAACTTTGGTATTCTTTCTCTGAAAAGATAATTTGGCCTCCTTTAGTTTACATTGTTCTTTGGAACAATCATTAAAATAAAGACATAGGAACTTACTTTCCAAATAGTTATTTAGAAACAGAAATTTAAGCTGTGAATATGGCTCATTTGGTAGATTGCTTGCCTAGCATATGGGAGGCTCTGGGTAGGCTCCTCTGCACCAAAATAAAATTTCAAGTAATAATAATAATTATAAGAAGAAGAAGAAATAGAAATAAATCTGCAAGTTTAAATCTTTATCCACTGTTATATAATCATAATCTGAATTTTGCATTGCATGTGTTTAAAAAACTCAGGCTGCTTGTGGTTTTCAAGAGTATACTTTTTAGTATTTTTAATTTTATAGATTCTATGCTAATTACAGCACATGGGAATGTTTTAGATAGAAGAAAACAATATATACCCTTTCCTTTGGTGTAAGGAAATTTTTTTTCCCAAATGTGACTTGGGTAAATTTACACATGCAGTACATATTGCATATGTTTTGTTATATAAACATGTTAATGTTTATTTGTAGGAAAGAAAACAAACTTAGGATATGATGCAGACTGTTTATACATCTATATCATCACTCATAGCTCAGCTTCTCAATTTTAATATGACATATACTTAATTCTAGATTTCCAAGTCATTCAGAGCTCACTATAAGATGGCCACTGCTTGGTCATTTCACTCTGCTTCTGTCATCTACATTTTGATTTCTCCTCATCTTTACCTGCTGGTTGGACATTCTTATGGCACCTCCAGCCTTCAAAATAAATCATTTATTTTGAAAGTTAGATATGTCATAATAAAGCATTAAGAAATTCCAGGAATTGCATTTCTCAGTGATTACATGCCTCTAGTGGTGTTCTGAGACACAAGGCAGAGGAACCAGTGATTTTTACCACCTGACAAGTGCAATAATCTCCCAGAACTGCAAGGCCTGAAGCATCTTATTGCCGTTATGAAACAGAATTTATAAATAAAAATAAGGAAAACAACGAGAGCCATGCACTTCCCGGGCTTTGCTGACATTGATATGACAGCCAATCAGAAATTTCCATTTATGCCAAGATTGCCAAACCAATAATTTTAGCAATAAAACCTACCCTCAAATATATGTTTAAACACAAAAGAAGTTTAAAGGTAAGTTCTGCTTTAACCAGACATACAATCATTTTAATATATACAGAAAACCTCCCTGTAGACCAATTAAAAGGAGCTTCCAAACAATACTGACTTTTAATTCATATAATATTATAACTTGAGCAAGTTACATTTCAACATTTTTAGATAAGCTGTATAATAACAGAAAAAAGGATTAGGATAATAGTGAAGATATGAATTGTATTTTGTATTATTTTAAATGCATTTACCAGGCTTTTGTACTGAAAGAAGGCATAAGAATGCAGAAGGGACAAACTTGTGTAGATTATTTTTTCATTACATGCATTATTCCGGTTTAAAAATGTCAGTTACTTGTCATGTTAACTAAGAATGCATTCAGTATTGTACATATCTAAAGCTGGAGCTAAACTGAGAATTTTGCAAAGGACAGATACAAAGAAGTGATTTTTTTCCTCCTCTCTGTATATAAAAATAGAACTTTCAGAAATGTCATGGCTGACACATTTAGCTGCTGGACATTGAAAATCCTCTTTCTGACTCACAACCTGTGACTGGAACTCTGTCAGAGTAATCAAGAGATGTTATACTGTAGAGCACAAACTGTAGGGGAGGCTCTGCTATTTGGCCTTGTTTTTAAAGCAAAAGAAAATTAAACTTGGACCATAACATAAATAAATATTTCTTCTACTCTTTGTCTTTAAGATACAAAAAATAATTAACATGTAAGGTATTTGTGCAGCTGATTAAGTAACATCAACAGTGTTTTAGGAGCATGGGGAACACAGAAACAGTGCAACATGGTAAAAGTATACTTACTGTGGGCTGGATTATTATCCTGCATGTCTCATTGCAGTTAGTCATGAGCATGACAACAAAGGCAAGTGGAATACAATGAGTATTTAAACAACACAACCATACTCCAAGAATTAAAAATTGATTCTTAGACAATATTTGTCTCCTTTTGATCTCCAATGTAAATAATGAGTCCCTGTTTTTCAAGAAAGTTTAGGTGAATTATGGTATGTATAGTAATATAATTTCTCCCAGTACTCTAAAAGCTAGAACAAGCTGGATATTCAGGATTTCATTGCATATGTTTCCACCAGTATGTGTCTGAAAAAAGATTATTTTCTCATAATTGTCAATTTTGTGAAAACAGTTTGATTGGATGGACATTAATATGAACATCTACGAAATAGATTAAATCAGGTAAATCTTTTGTTAGTGCTCACATTACGCTTCTTGGTGTTTTAGAATTGCCCTACATGTGTCTTCTTGACTTTCCCCCATTTTTCCAAAATAGCAACATCTAAACTTTCAAAATAAATGAACAGCCTTAAGATTTTCAGCTGATTATAAGGATGTAGCTAATATAACTACATATAGGGCACCAGTATAATTTATAGGGAGACATTTCAGTTGGTAATTTCTTTAGGGTCCATGTTTTACGTATTATTTCTTGTCAGAGAGGTCTTCCTCAATAAAGCAGCAGAACCTACTCCTATTCATTTAAATGCAGCAAAGGTGGTCTTACTTCTTCCCTTTCAAGTTGTTCAAGTCTGGTTGACTATAGGCAAAAGGAGGAAGTAAAAGTTTGGTTTTAAGATAGCTTTAGAGTTAGGTTCAAATTCTGTTTCAGCTACTTACCAGCTGTGTGACCTTGGACTAGCAAATCTTTGTGAGCCTCATCCTTATAATAGGGAAGATATCTAGCTGCTCATAGGCTGTGAGGTTGAACATATCATATAATGACATCAATAGACACTTATTGAACTGAACTATTCCTTTCTTCCTAGATAGAATTTCAAAATACATCTTTTATCCTTCCTTGTCCAAATTCTGACTGTAAGTTATCAAGAGCCAAGTAGACACAGCACATGAATAAGATGGGCTGGTGAGAGGGTATATGCATATGCCAAAGTGAAGATAGAATGAATCTAGAGGGAGTCTGCATCTGTGGAGGACAGTCACTGTGCACCTCTAGCTAAATGTCACCTCTTAGAAATTTCCACTCTGCATCAGACTGAATTATCAGGTTTTAGAAGAAGGAGAAGGAGGAGGAAGAGGAGGAGGAGGAGGAGAGGAGGAGGAGGAAGAAACAGCCAGGTAAGATGGCACATGCCTGTAATCTCAGTACTTGGGTGGCTGAGAAAGAAGGATCACAGGTTCAAGAACAGCCCCAGCAATGTAGCAAGACTCTCAGCAACCAAGTGAGACCCTGTTTCAAAACAAAACAAAACAAAACAAAACCAAAACAAAACAAAACAAAACAAAACAAAACAAAACAAAACAAAACAAAACAAAACAGAAAGGGCTGAGGTAGCTCAGCGGTAGAGTACCCCTGGGTTTAATTTCCAGTACTACCAAAAAAAAAAAAAGAGGAGGAAGTAGAGATCCAGATTTTTATGTGCAATCTTTTGGGTAAAATTTAAAAAGAAAATGAAAATGAAGAAGGAGGGAGAGGAGGAGGGGGAGGGAGAGAAGGAGGAGGAGGAGGAGGAGGAGAAAATATGGTGATAACCACATTTTTTTTTTTCAGTACTAGAGATTGAAACTAGGGACATTCTACCTCCAGATTACACTCCCAGCCCTATTTTTTTTTTTTATTCTTTATTTTAAAAGAGGGTCTCACTAGGTTGTGGAGAGTCTCACTAAGTAGCTGAGGCTGGCCACGAACCCAGATCCTCTAGTCTCAGCCTCCCAAGTACTGGGATTACAAGTGTACACCACCATGCCTGGCTGATAACCACATTTTTTGTGCAATATTTCAGCTAAAATTTTCTCTTCTTTGGCTTAAAAACCTGTTGAAATAAAATATATTTGCTGGCCTTATCTGGACCACAGGTTGCCATTTCAGAAACTCTGATAAACTATTGGTTGAAAATAAGCAATAAATGAAGACATTGAAGCCCACAGCGCCAAGTGAGTTTTACAAGGTTAGTTGTTAGCAAAATAAGTAAAGCCCAACTCTCCAGGCTCATGATTTAAGAATGCCACATTTGGGTTGGAGATGTAGCTCAGTGGTAGAGTAGTTGCCTAGCAAGCTTGATATCTTCCATGAAGTTTGATTCCCAGTACTGAAAAAAAAAAAAAAAATGCCAGCTTTGGCCACAGTTCCTCCTCCTCCTCCTCCTCCTCCTCCTCCTCCTCTTCCTCCTTCTTTTGTGATGATACCAGGAATTGAACCAGGGGCATTCTACCTCTGAATTACCCCAGCCCTATTTTATTTTCAAACAGGATCTCACTAAGTTGCTGAGGGTCTCCTTAAGTTGCAGGCACTAGCCTAGAACCCGTGATCCTCCGGTTTCAGCCTCCCAAGTACTGGGATTGCAGGCATGTACCACCATGTCTGGCTAACACTGATGCCTCCTTTTTCCTCTCAACATACATCCAAACATGTTATGGTTGGAATTGCATTATCTCCTTCGGGCCACAAATGTGATATGTACATTATTACACTGAATAATCATCCATTCCTCTAAGTCTCCCAAGTAATCTATGTGTGTACAGAGAACTTGATTTTTAAAAAAATCTATTGCTTTAATTCTTTTTTTTTTGGTGGTGGTGGTACTGGGGATTGAACTCAGGGGCATTCTACCTACGAGCTACACCCCTAGCCCTATTTTTTATTCTTTATTTTGAAACAGGGTCTCACTAAGTTGCAGAGGGCCTCACTAGGTAGCTGAAGCTGGCTGTGAACTCGGATCCTCTGGTCTCAGCCTCCCAAATGCTAGAATTACAAGCATGAGCCTGTCTTTATTGCTTTAATATTAAAATAAAAAATTTAAATAGCTTTGCCTAATATATGAATTCACCTTTCCAACAACTTTTACCATATTACAGAGTTATTTGTATCTTGGAAATATTTGCCATGAGTTTATTATGTTTCTAATGACAATTTAGCTAGTTAAATGCAGTAGAACAATTTAATATTTCATAGTAACCACATATACAATTTACCTATTTCTTGAAATAGTTAAATGCTTTGGATTCTCACACACAAATTTCATTTAGTCAAATTACACTTTTAGCATTTGAAGATTAATAAGTATGGACATAATCCTTTGGGGAATACCAGTATGTTGTTTTTGTGTTAAAAAATGAAGAAAGAAGTTCTTTGTTGCATGGAAGTTTCTATATTCAAGGAATCCCTAGACTCTCCAGGTTAAAAGCTGAATAGCAATTTTTAAACAAAGTTGAGGTATTTTTTGGCATTTTTACCTTAGAGTAAATCATATCCTAAGTTTAAAATTCAAGTGGGCAAACTTCTCCATATTATTATACATAGCTCAGCACCAGTCGTTAAATCCAAATCCTCATGAGACTTTACATTTAAATATTTGAATTTTAATGTGAATCACCTACATTTTCCATACTAACTCCAAAACCACCCTGACCATGTACTAATTGAACCAAACTGTCTATTCCAATTGTAGATATTGGGTATTAAGCTGCTTACAAATGAAGTCCATTGATTAGGTCACATGGTATCATTTCAGAGAAAAAAAAATCTTAGCTCTGGTTTTTCCCTTCCCTTGGGGTGTCTACTCTTCTCTGTGACCCCAAATTGCTTCAAGATTTTCAAATTTCCTGCTAACTAAGATGGATGTATTTTCTGACCTTAGTGGTGGGAATTCTCCAGAAGTCTCTCAAGTGCTGTAGGAACTAATTAATATGCATATTATTCTATGGAAAAAAATCGTTATTTTTTTATATCTGTGAAAGTATGGCAACCATGATGGTTCATTACTAAGGATATGCCCATGTCTAATACAGAAAGAGATTCTTTATTCTTATTTCTATATTTTAGTTTCATAAGTTAAAATACTTTGCATAAATTTGTGAATGTATAAGTATGAAAATATAAAATTTTTATGCCACTCTTAATTTGCCTTTTTCTGATAGATAGATAGTGCGATAATTTAATTTTAATGCAACAAACTCTTGAGTGATTATGAAAAGCAAAAAACTGGTGTAAGCACAATAAATATCATGACTAGCATGTTCTCTCTCTTGGGCCTTTTTTCATATATGTTGAGTCCTCACTTGCTCATGGCATAAGCCAAGCCAGGAAAGCAATAGGCAAGAGGGAGATAACTCAGTATCAGAATTATTAGAAGTATCAGTGAGTAGATGGTGATCAAAGCAATCAGGCTGGTGTCAGGATACACGTGGGGTTGAATATAGGATGAGACCTTCAGCTCAAAAACTGGACAGGCCGTAGACATTAACATGAAACAGGTTTTCGAGGCAGGGAAAAAGGTGTAGATCAATAGGAAAAAACTGAGCTACAAGGTATTGACTATAAATTGAAAATTTGAGCTAGAGGTAAATCAAACAAGCCAAACATCCAGTTCTAAGCTTTGAAAACTGCCTCAACTCTCCCCCAAACCAATTCACATGGAAGCCTAATTGGCTTCAGGCATTTGAGCCCCTTTGTCTAACACTGGATAATGCTAATCTAGGCAGACATATATGTGGTGACTTATTGGGCTCCAGGCTAAAAGTTTTTTTTTGTTTTTTTTTTCAGTACTGGGAATTGAACTCAGGGGCATTCTACCTCCGAGCTATACCCCCATCCCTAAGTTGCAGCCTCACTAGGTAGTTGAGGCTGACCGCGAACACGGATCCTCCAGTTTCAGCCTCCCAAATGCTGGGATCACAAGCGTGAGCCACCATGCTCAGCTCAGGCTAAAAGTTTTAAGTGGAACAAAAGATACTGACCCAGTCTAGTATAGTAGTGCACACTTATAGTCCCAATACTTGGAAGGCTGAGATAGGAGGATCACAAGTTCAAGGGCAGCCTCAGCAATTTATGGGGACTCTTAGCAACTTAGTGAGACACTGTTTCAAAACAAAAAATAAAAAGGGCTGGGGGCTGGGGTGTAGCTAGGAGATAGAATGTCCCTAGGTTTAATCCCCACTGCCACAAAACAACAACAAAACAATAACTCGCCAGTAGTTCACCAGTGATCACATAGTAGTATGGAGAAATAGATACCACTGATTAATTTCAAGCATACTAAAATAAAGCTGTAACAAAGAGAAAAGAGAAACCACACAAAAAATTTGTTGGGGCAGTCCTTAAGGAAAAATCTCCAGAGTTACAATATATGATTTAAAACATCCACTTCTCAGCAATCACAAAATAAAGACATGCAGGGAAGCAGGCAAGTGTGTCACACACTTGGTGGTAGTGGGGTAATAAATCCAGTCCCTGAGGGTATTCAGATCTTCAATTTAGCAGACAAACGTCTCAAAGCAGCTTTTAAAACTATTTCTAATAATTATAGGAAAACATGTTTAATTGAAAGAAAGTATAATGAAATTAACTTATGGTTTTAAAAATGTAATAAAGAAATAAAATCATTCTAAAGAAACAAACGGTAGTTTTAGAATTAAAAAGTATAATAATGGAAATGAAAGATTCACTAGATAAAATTAAAACATGTATCATAAAATGTAAAAGACAGAAGAATCAGTGAACTTAAAAGATAGATAATAAAAATAATATATTTAAAGAAAATATAGGAAAAGGATAAAAAGAAAATGAATAGCATCTTAGATACCTGTGGAACAACTCTAAGTGTGCCAACATATGTATAATAAAAGATCCAACAAAAGAATCAAGGAGAAAAGGGTAGAAAAACATGTGTGAAAAATAATTACCAAACTCTTCTCAAATATGAAAAAAAAAAAATAATCCAAGAAGTTCAGTGTATCCCCTGTAAAGAAAGACAAGAGGATCAATATATAGGCCTGTCAAACAATAAAACCAAAGTCAAGGAAGAAATTTTGAAAACATGCAAAAGGTAAGATTAATGACTGATTTCTCACCAGAAAAACTAGAGCAAAAAATAGTGTAAAAATGTATTGAAAAACAGAAGGAATTTATTGCCAGCTGACCTGTCTTAGAAGAAATACTAATTTAAGTTCTTCATGTTAAAAGAAAGGATAACTTGACAGTAACTTTAATCCATATAAAGAAATAAAGGGGCCGGGCGTGGTGGCACACGCTTGTAATCCCAGCATTCGGGAGGCTGAGACCAGAGGATCCGGGTTCGCGGCCAGCCTCAGCTACCTAGTGAGGCACTCCGCAACTTAGTGAGACTGGGTTTCAAAATAAAGAATAAAAAATAGGGCTGGGGTGTAGCTCGGAGGTAGAATGCCCCTGAGTTCAATCCCCAGTACCGCAAAAAAAATAAAATAAAATAAAATAAATAAATAAATAAATAAAGGGGATTAGAGAATATGTGGGTAAATTATGGTATACATATATATTTTCTCTCTTTTAAAAATTTACTTAAAGATACAGTTACATAAAGCAATAATGATAGCATTATATCATTGGGTTCATAACATACACAGATGTAATGGATATGAAAACAGCAGCATAATAGAGGTGAAAGGAAATAGTCCTGTAATGGATGCATTTGTTATTTTTACTGGACTTAAATCATATGAATATTTTAAGTATATGTTTATATAGTTTGGTATAAGTGAAAATGGTATTGTTTTCCCTGGAGCAACCACTTAAAGTGTTTCTTAAGACAGAGAAATGATAAATCCCTGAGGAGATAAAAATACTAATTACTCTGAACTGATCATTACATGTTGTATCATGTATCAAAACACAACATAGTACCCCATATTCTGTTTTCTATATATGAGTTATATAAATTTAATTTAAATAAAAACACGCAGAACTCCATTATACAAACTAACAAGAGAATTAAAATATTTTTTTTAATTTTATAGGTTCATTGTAATCAAACATCTTGATGAAGTTCAGGGTGGTAGTGGCATACATGCACACACCACTCATTTAGCCCTCCCGTTGTTCACACCTATTCCCTTCCCCTTCCCTCCTTCCTCTGCTCAGCCCAGTGATTGACTTTGATAAGCTTATGTATGTACATCATATCCATTGAAGTATTTCCCTCTTCCCCTCTCCCATCTCCCTCAGTTTGCCTTCTTCATTCATGTAAGTTTTCTCCTCCTTTGTTTAGAGTCCCTCTTATGTTCCATTTTCTTCCTAGCTTGAGCATATTAGGGAGAACATCTGACTTTTCACTTTTTGTGACTGACTAATCTCAGCATAATGTTCTCCAGTTCTATCCATTTCTCTGCAAATGACACAATTTTGTTCTTCTTTATGGCTTTATGGCTGAGTAAAATTCCATTGTGTGCATATCCCATAGTTTTGTAATCCATTTGTTGATGGACATCTTGGCTGGTTCCATAGTTTGGCAATTGTGAATTGTTTGGCTATAAACATAGATCTGTATCCATTACTCTGGTAATTTGGTTTCCATTCTTTTGGGTAGATACCCAGGAGTGGTACTGATGTGTATTTTGGTAGGTTCATACCCATTCTTCTGAGGATCCCTCACACTGTTTTCCATAGTGGTTGCACTAGTTTGCAATCCCATTAACAATGTATTAGAGTTCCTACTTCTCCACATTCTCCTCAGCATTTGTTGTTGTTTGTGTTTTTAATGATTGCCATTCTAATTGTGGTTAGGTGAAATTTCAGAGTAGTTTTGATTTGCATCTCTCTGATTGCTAGTGATGTTGAACATTTTTTCATATATTTATTGGCTAGTTGTATTTCTTCTTTTGTGAAGTCTTTATTTAGTTCACTTGACCAATTTTTGATTGGGTTTTTTTTTATTTTTTATTTTTTTTGCTGGTGAGATTCTTGAGTTCTCTCTATGTTCTAGATATTAGTCCTCTATCAGAGGAGTAGCTGGCAAAAATCTTCTTCCATTCTGTTGGCTCTCTGTTGAGGTTCTTGATAGTTTCATCTGCTGCGCAGAAGTGCTTCAGTTTAATGCAGTCCCACATATTGATCCTCCTTTAATTTCTTGTGCCTTTGGGGTCTTGTTGAGGAAGATTTTGCCCATGTCTATGTGTTGGAGTATAGGTCTCTGGTCTAATTTCCAGGTCTTTGATCCATCTTGAATTGACTCTTGAGCAGAGTGAAAAAGTGGAGTTTATTTTTATATATCTGCATATGGAAAAACAGTTTTGCCAACACCATTTGTTGAAGAGGCTATTCTTTTTCCAGTGTATGTTTTTTGCCCGTCAAAAATCAATTGGCTATAAGTGTGTGGGTTTATTTCTGGGTCTTCTATTCTGCTCCATTGGTCTATGTGTCTGGTTTTGTGCCAATATAATGCTGTTTTTATTACTATGGCTCTGTAGTATAGCTTGACATCATGTTTTGTGATGCCTCCTGCATGATTCTTGCTGCTGAAAACTACTTTGGGTATTCTGGGCTTTTTGTTGTTGTTGTTCCAAATGAATTTAAGGACTGATTTTCTATGTTTGTGGTAATTTACTTTGTGGTAAATTACTTTGGTAATTTAATGGGTATTGCATTGAATCTGTAAGTCATCTTTGGGAGAATGACCATTTTGATGATATATATTCTGCCTATCCAAGAGCATGGAAGGTCCTTCCATCTTCTAAGATCTTCATCTACTGCTTTTTTCAATGTTTTATCATTTTCCTTATAGAGGTCTTTTACCTGCTTGATTAGGTTTATTTCTAAGTATTTTATTGTTTGGGGGGATATAATGAATGGAAATGTTTTCTGGATTTCTTTTTCAGTGGATATATGGTTGGCATACAAAAAAGCTTCTGAGTTTTTAAGATTGATTTGTATCAAGACACTTTGTTGAATTTGTTAATCAGTTCTAAAAGCCTTTTGGTTGAGTTAGTTGGATCTTCTAAGTTTAATATTATGTTATCCACAAATACAGACAGTTTCAATTCTTCCTATCCTATTTGTGCTCCTTAGATTTCTTTCTCTTGCCTTACTGCTCTGACTAGAGTCTCAAGTACTATATTGAAAAGGAGTGGTGATAGTAGTCATCCTTGTTTTGTTCCTGTTTTTAAGAGGAAATCGTTGTTTTTCTGCACTCAATATGATGTTGGCTGTGGACCTATTGTACATTGCCTTTATGATGTTGAGGTATGTTCCTTCTATTCCAATTCTCGGCAGTGTTTTAAGCATGAATGGGTATTGGATTTTGTTGAATGTTTTTTCATTGTCTATTGAAATGATCATGTGATTTTTGTCCTTAGTTCTGCTTACCTGTTGGACTACATGGATTTTTTTTTTTTTATATGTTGAACCAGCCTTTCATCCTGAGATGAATCTGACTTGTTCAAGGTGTATAATTCTCTTGATGTGGTTTTGAGTGTGTGTTGCTAGTATTTTGCTTATAAGTTTCACATCTAAGTTCATCAATGATGTTGGCCTGTAGTTTTCTTTTCTTGAGCTATTTAATTTTGATATTAATGTGATGTTGGCTAAATAGAATGTATTTAGGAGAGTCCTGTTTCTTTCTACTTCAAGGAATAGATTAAGATGTATTGGGATTAGCTCTTCTATAATGACTTTATAAAATTCAACTGGGAAACCATCAGGACCTGGGCTCTTCTTTGATGGTAAGCTCTTTATTGCTGCTTCAATCTCTTTGATTGCTATTGGTCAGTTTAAATTTTCTATATCCTCTTGATTCAATTTAGAAAGGTTGTATGTGTCTAGAAATTTGTCAGTTTCTTCTAGGTTTTCCAATTTTTTGGAGTATAGTTTTTTAATGTAGTTTCTGATAACCCTCTGGATTTCCATGTTGTCTGTGTTAATACCACCTTTCTCATTTCTTATTTTAGTAATTTGGGTTGATTCTCTTTTTATTTTGTTTAGGTTGGATAATGGTTTATCTATCTTGTTTATTTTTTTGAGAAAACAGTTTTTGTTTTTGTTGACTTTTTGTATTTTTTAACTCTCTACTTCATTGATTTCTGCTCTGATTTTAATGATTTTCTATCTTCTACTGCTTTGTGATTAGACCATTCCTATTTTTCAAGGGCTTTGAGGTATGCCATTAGTTCATTTATTTGGTGATTTTCTCTTCTTATGTGAGCACTCAGAAAAAAAGAAGAAAACAAAAAAAAAGTTATACTTGGTTTCTATCATTCTCCTGGGTCTGCATAGATACTTTCAGCTGTTTAAGATCTACTTGTTAGAGTAGGTTCTCAACCACATTGGAAGTTTTCACTTGTTTGCTAACCTATAGCAATGACATCAGTTTGCAGCCCCAATTCTTGGTCTTCTGAAATGATGAGATCCTGGTCCTGTGTCTCTCTCTGCCTACAAGGCACCAAATGTGGCTGAGGCCAGTTCCAGTAGTTCCAGTGCAAGCACAGGACTCCTTGCTCTCTACAGAGAAGGCTGGGTTGGTCTGAAAGCTACTTTCAGACCTGCTGTATTACTTATAGTTTCATGTGCAGCTACAGACACAGTCTGTCTCCACCCCTTCTTTTTTAGAAAGCTTGGGGGACTCCTTTTAGTTACCCCATGAAGGGACTGCATTCACCTCTGTTGATTGGTAGGTGGTGGATGGGGGGTTAGCAATGGCTGGGGAATTGGATATGGTTGTCCTTTTCCATCTTGTCATCATAGGGCTCTGTGATTCTGTGGCTGGTGTCTCAATGTCTGTGAAGTAGGTCTCAGGTTGCAGATTATAAGGTGTTTTGGTTCTTCCAAGATTTTCTGCCAGTCTGCCAACCAAGTCCACAGACTCAGTCTACAACTATTTTTCTCATGTCTCTGATTGTTTGCCCTTTTTTTTCTTTTTTCCAGCCTGGGTGTTGAAAGGTGATGTTGTAGATATCATTGAGTTTCTTTGTCTTAAGTTCCTACTTCCATAAAGGTAGTATGGGATAAGGAGTGTTGCTCAGTTCCGAGCCCCCAAAACAACTTAGAGACAGGTTTGTCTAAGGGTCCTTACTCCATCACCATTTTGGATTGCTCCTCAGGAATTAAAATCTTAATACAGATTGTTTGACACAAAAGAAAGCAGTAAAGGGAAGAGAATAATATAAAGGTATAGCATAGTTCAATTTCCCAATTTTTGATTGCATTTTAAATTTTTTTCTTGTTATTTTTTTAAACTGTTATATATTCTGGATATTGAATCTTCTGTCAGAGGAATAACTGTCCAATATTTTCTTACCTTCTGTAGGTTCTCTCTTCATGCTCTTGACTGTTTCCTTTGCTGTGCAGAAGCTTTTTAACTTGATTTTACAGAACCAACCTAGATATCCATCAACAGGTGAATGAATAAAGGAAATGTGGTATATATACATATTGGAGTTTTAATCAGCCATAAAGAAAAATTAAATTATGTTGTTTGCAGGAAAATGGGTGGAAACTAGAGAATATCATGCTACATGAGATAAGCTAAACTGAAAAATTCAACAGTACTGTTTTCTTTCATGTGCAGAAGCTAGAGAGAATAAAAAGAAAGATAGAAAAGAGATTTCATGAAAATAGGAGAAAGATCAACAGAATACTGGAAGGAATTGGGGGAGGGATGAGGAGAGGGAAGGGGGAGGTAAGGAAAGGAAACAGTCCAAATAATGCTATGTGTATACAAGAACATATGACTATGAATCTCACTGTTATGTACAGCTAAGATACACCAATAAAAAGAGTAAAGACATAACACACAAATAGCATACAACTCAGCTACAGACATAGTCAAATCATATCAATAATTACATTAAATAGGGACAGATTAAATACTCCGATTGTCATCTGAAATAATAATGTGAGAATCAACTATGTGTGTTCTATAAGAGACTCACGTTGGATTCAAAGATGTAAATATGCTGAACTTAGAAAGATGGAAAGAGACATATCATGTAAATAATAATACTAACAAGGATAGAATAGCCATATTAAATTTAGGCAAAATTGAATTTACAGAAATAAATATGTGAAACAAAGGGATATTTTATATTAATAAAAAGAACAATATGAATAAAAATTAGAAACAGAATGAATTCTGGCAACAGAGAATCATGTGTTAAACAAAATCTGACAGAATGGAAGGAGGAAAGACCATTCAAAAATTGTTAGAGATATTTAACCTGGTGTTAAGTTCTCCAATCACTCTCAATAAATGCTACAACTAGATAGATCATCAGCAAGTATATAAAAGACTTGAAACTTTTACCCATCTCATTGACCTGACAACTGCAGAACACTGCATTCATCACGAGCACAGTCATGCTCTTCTTACGCACACCCAGAATGTTTTCCAGTACATACCATACACTGAGCCATAAAAGAAATACTCATGCAAGCCAGGCATGATGGCGCACGCTTGTAATCCCAGCATTCGGAATGCTGAGACCGGAGAATCTGGGTTCGCGGCCAACCTCAGCTACTTAGTGAGGCACTCCACAACTTAGTGAGACCCGGTTTCAAAATAAAGAATAAAAAATCAGGCTGGGGGTATAGCTTGGAGGTAGAATGCCCCTGAGTTCAATCCCTAGTACTGCAAAAAAAAAAAAAAAAAGAAATACTCATGTATTGATAAATATATTTTATTTAAGTATATGTTCTGACTATAATGAAACTAAATAATAAATCAACAGCAAAAAGACTTTTAGGAAAATTCCAAATATTTGTAAATTAAGCAGCACAATTTTAAATGATCATAGATGGAATCAGAAAGAAATTTAGAAAATATTTTGAAGTCAATAAAAATGGAAACAAAGGATATCAAAGTGCATGGTGTAAAGCAAGAACACTTGGAGGAAAATTTATAGCATTAAATGTTTGTACTATTAATGAAGAAAGACCTCCAATAAATAACTTAACCATACATCTTAAAAAATAGAAAAAGAGTAAATTATACTCAAAACAATGATAAAGACAATAATAAGGATTAGACTGGAAATAAATTAAAAATGAAAATAATAGACAAAACAGTGAAACCACATGCTGGATCTTTGAAAAATCCATTAAAATATAAGTCTTTTATTAGAATGACCATTCATAGAAAAGAGAGAGACAGATCCAAATAGATAATCAGGAAAGGAAAAGGGGATATAACTATTAAATTAACCTTAGAGACATTAAATGTACTATATAAGGGAATATTATGAAAAGCTTTATCCCATTTTTAGAAATTTACAAGCAGATCCTCACATTAATAAGGAAATTCAAAGGATGTTGTATGGCCAAAACAATTCTGAGAAAGAAATAAAGGTAGGGAGGCCTTATATTACCTACTTTCAAATGTTATTATAAAGTTACAATAATTAAAACAGGATGGTATTGGTGTAGGATTAATGAGACAATGTTCCAGAATTAAAAGTCCAGAAATAAATTCTCATATTTATGGTCAATTGACTTTCGACTAAGTTGACAAAGGCAGCTAATAATTTCAGTTCATCCTGTGATGACCTGATATCACTGGGGATTTGAATTTTTGTCATTCACTTTAAGAGAAACTCACATATGGAAGCTAGAGAGAGAATATATGAAACAAAAGAGACTTCAGCTAAATGAGAGAAATTAATAGAATAGTGGAAGGTGATAGGGGAGGGAGGTGGGGTGGGAAAAAAGGACAATTGATGAAGGAAAAAGTTCATATAATGCCATGTCTTATACGAAGGTATCACTACCAACCTCACTAACAGGTAGGAGGGGGAGTGGAGCAGGGTGGGATCTGGAGGGAATAACATCAAGGGTGATGTGCATATATGTTTGTATCACTTTGAACCTCACTTTTATGTATAATTACAATGCACCAATAATAGTAAAAAAAAAAAAAGGACTTTAAGACAGAACATAAAACCATATTTTATTGGAAGAGTTGTATGAACTTGAAAAACAGCCTATTAACATGTGGAAGATAGATTTGACTCATCCTAAATACTAGAGCAACACTGGAAATATGGACAGAAAGAAAAAGGGAGCTAAGGTTCAATTCTAAGCATTAGGGGAGTCTGAAAATAGAACTGTCTATCCTGAAATAACACAATACTGGAAGTGCTTCTTATAGACCAGAGAGATGTTTGCCAGGAACCCATGGTATTACATGTGTACATCTATAGAGCTGTATTGAGATGAGATGCTGTTGGTCTACCTCTGTTCCTGGTGTTGCCACTAAAAAGAGTAGTCACAGTGATTCTTTTTGTTTGTTTGTTTGTTTTTTTGTGTTACTGGAGATTGAATCCAGGGGCATTCTACCTCCAAGCTACACCCCCAGACCTATTTTTTATTCTTTATTTTGAAACAGGGTCTCACTAAGTTGCAGAGGCCCTCACTAAGTAGTTAAGGCTGGCCATGAACCAGATCCTCCTGTCTCAGCCTCCCAAACAGTGATTCTTTAAATATGAATTAGATTATTTTCTTTTATGTTAAAGTCCTTCATTAGCTTCTCCATTCAGAAACAAAATCTGAACCCTTTTAATGTTTTCCAGGCCCTATACTTTTTTTTTTTTTTTTTTTTGCGGTACTGGGGATTGAACTCAGAGGCATTCTACTTCCGAGCTACACCCCCAGCCCTATTTTTTATTCTTTATTTTGAAACCGAGTCTCACTAAGTTGCGGAGTGCCTCACTAGGTAGCTGAGGCTGGCCGCGAACCCGGATCCTCCGGTCTCAGCCTCCCGAATGCTGGGACAGGCCCTATACTTTTTGGTCTTTCTCCTTCTGATCTCTTCTTCCACTTTTACTGTTCCACTTCCTTGTCTCAAATGGATCAGCCACATTGACTTCCTGGTGGTTCCTTAATATGCAACATCCCAGAAATACTCTTACCACAGATCTTTTATTTAGCCTGAGATTTAGTCTTTCTAAAACTGGAATACAGATTTTTTTTTTAACTTGAAAATTTAGATTTTTAAAGCTCTTAAAATTTCAGGAAAAATATCTGATAATACAAGATTAGGAGGAGCATGAAAACATTGAGTAATAAATGTGATGTGAGAGTTCCCAGCTTACCTTGGGTTCCCTCCAGGCTGAGTCACACACTTTATTACTCACTTTGATCCCATCAGCATTTGAGTTTAAAATCCAATGCTACATAGGATGCTGGTGCATTGGCAATATATCTGGAGAACTTGTTAAAACTAAGAGTATTGAGCCAATCCAATATTCTAATTAAGGAGGTTTGGACTTGCCCCCAAATTTGCATTTGTAAGTAAGTCCCATGTGATGCCCCTGCTATGGTCTGAAGACTAAACTTGAAGTACCATGATGTTATAACATTTTTATTTATAGTGGCTTTTTTTCCCCAGAAATATTCAGTTTTAAAATTAATAATCAGGAACTGGTACCTCTGTCTCTGTCTAATATTTATGTAGTTAAATCCTGGTTATTGGACTTTCTGTGTACCAGCATTATCAACTGAGCTGCATAGTCCCCTTGTACCTTCAGGCCAAAGAGATTTCT
>PVLC010029170.1:0-15026 GCA_004027655.1 Graphiurus murinus
ACAATTGCCAAACTATGGAACCAGCCAAGATGTCCATCAACAGATGAATGGATTACAAAACTATGGGATATGTACACAATGGAATTTTACTCGGCCATAAAGAAGAACAAAATCATGTTATTTGCAAGGAAATGGAAGGAACTGGAAAACATTATGTTAAGCAAGATTAGTCAGTCACAAAAAGTTAAAAATAGAATGCTCTCCCTAATATTTGGAAGCTAGGGAGAAAATGGGACTTTAGGGAGACTCCAGATGAATCCTTAGGTGAACAAAGAATTTGACTTAATGGAAGGTGAAGGGGGTAGGGAGGACACCCTAATGAGCATGAAGTACTTTCTATGAACACACCAAAGTCAATCACTAAACTGATCTTGAGAAGGAGGGAAGAGGAGGGAGTGGGGTGGGAATTGGGGAAGGGTTAAATGAGAAATGTGTGCATGGATGTCGTTACCTATACTAGCTTGTACCTAACAAAGATGTGTAATTACAGTGCACCAAATAAAAAAAAAAATTGACCGAATTATGTTACGTGCTTGTACAAATATGTAACAATGAACCCCACGATTATATGTAATTATAATTCACCAATAAAAACATATAAAAAGAATGAGTTCAAAACAAAAAATAAAAATATAATTTTGGGCTATTTAAAATTAAAAAAAAAAGATAACAATCAGGTGTGAATACTTCCCAACATGTTTCCATGTGTATATCAGAAAGACAAAGATCCAATCGGACCACAGTATGCATATGTTTGAGATTGAAGGTCCCCATTAGTCCTCTCTTCCCCCATGGATTTTGAGTCAAATGAGGTAGATGAAGGTTGGCCTGGGCACGGATATGTAGTGTCTGCTTTCTTATAGGGAGTTGACTTGGAACCTGCAGCATGAACTATCTTATCCCTTAGTTTCCACCTCCAGAGGAGTCCCTTCAAGTGGGTGAGGTGGGTCCATAGGCCATACATCCAGACAATACTCACTGGAGAAGCAGAAGCTACCTGCACAGGGGGTTCAGCCTGTAAAAGTAAGGATGGGGATAACATTGTGCACTGTGCAGCCACATGAATCCAAGAGCCAGCACTGGAGGCACACAACTGCAGGAATATTTCCCTGATATCTCTAGGTACCAAGCCATGGAAGACCGTTTTATAACCTGTATCTGTTATGCACACACAAAGTGGACAAGTACCTTTTCATTTCAGCAAATATGGTTTTAGGCTATCATTTTAATAATAAGAGTATTCCTTATAGAGATATACTCCAATTAACAAATATCCTTTATAAACATGGAAATTGTCTCTACTTTTTCACTAATACAAATAGCGCTGCAAGCACAGGTTTGCATGTAGATCTTTATGAATATAACTGACTATACCCTCAGGATAAATTCCTTGAGGCACCATTGCCACAGCAGAAAGTGAGCATAATTTCAAGACTTTTGAGCACATAGAATTCTGCATTGTATCAAGGTTGTACTAATTTACACTTGCAAGCAAACTGTGGGGCTAGTTGCCCATATTCCAGCAATGAATATTATTTTACTTCAGCTGTGGCAGTCTGATAAATGTAAAGAGGCCTCAAAAACAATTATAAATATTTTTG
Source organism: Graphiurus murinus (assembly GCA_004027655.1). NCBI lineage: Eukaryota > Metazoa > Chordata > Mammalia > Rodentia > Gliridae > Graphiurus > Graphiurus murinus. The sequence goes on from PVLC010029170.1 coordinate 1,602, forward strand.
TTATTGCTAATTTAAAAAATGTGTACACTGATTCCCATAGCTTGTTGGCTACTACTAACAGTAGCCAGGTTTAGCAGAAACTATGAAATACTGTAAGTAGCAGCTGAAGGTGGAGTTAATTCAATAAGAAGAGAATGTGTAGGATGCCTTCTTGCCTTAGATTATCCATATAAGAATCATATATATACATATATATATCATGGAGGAGAATCATATATATATATATATATATATATATATATATATATATATATATATATATTATTGATAATAAAGGGAGGGAATAGAGGATACAAGGTGAAGGAAAGGAACTATTCAAATGGCCTCTAATGACAAAGGTTTTTTGTGTCCAAGGTTTTGTATGGAATGCTGTACTAGCATTGTCTATAATCTAAACAACAGATCCACAAAGCAAGGGTTGTTATCATCCTATGGTGTTTTAGGAAACAAACCCCGAGAGAGAAGTTGTTTGTCTAGTGTAACTGGGCTAAGAAGAAGCTAAGCTAGTTCTTGTATCCAGCTTGCCCTGAAATCAAAGCATGACATTATTTCTTATGCACTCTGCAGAGCCCCAAAGAGCCAAATGCTATAAGAAAATGGGGTGGTCAGGGAACACATGCATTTGTATTAACTTCCGTATTGTGTAGGAAAATAGAGATGAAAAGAGAAAAATAGCCACAGCTGTAGTCCCTGCTGAGGCTACCTGATTGTCATGTGGTTTGAACTGGACAAACTTGGTGGCAACATCAAAGGGTTTGCATGGAACTTGCCCAGATGAAACAGTTTCCAGGGCTCACAATCCTTCAAGTGTGTCCTCAGAGCTTGGTCTCTCACATCCTCACTCTCTGGTTCTCTTTATCTAGCAGCAGCAAGGTAGGGAAGACAGGCAGGATGAGGTCATGAATTGTGCACCACTGTCTTTGCATTGCATCTGTGACTGAACCATGGCACTATCATTTTCTGATAGTTTCCTCTGATATTCTTCCCCCAAGCTACTGAGGAGTACCAGCCAATGGATGTGTCATCTGTCTCTTTAACTGAAGGTTTATACTAGAAACTCTTGGAAGGAAAAGAATTCCAAGACATTGGGGTCTGCAGGAAAAAAATGTCTGCTATTCCTATGCATCTTCATATTCACCATGCTTGCTACTTCCTACCCTGACTTTTGTGCCAGGCCAGAGGCCAGATGCCACAGAGCAGTTTCCATCCAAGCTCAGCAGTTCTTTGTCACTGCAGGAGGAGATGGCCACTTGTCCCCAGGGCTGCCCAGGGTGACCCCAGGAATTATTTTCACTTGTTAGTACCTCCATGGGAACTTTGCCTGAGGCAGGGTCTGGAAGGCAGCATGTGATGAGCATTTGCAATGAAATAGGATCCAGATTTGCACAGAGGACAGAAAAACAAATACTGAGGCCATAGTCTCCATGATACTTCAATCACAGTGGCTATTAGCTTCATATACCACAGTTTCCTCCTGGAAGAGTATAGGTATGAGGAGGTGATGTCCAGGAAAGCCTAGTGCCAAGGTCCTTGGATGGAGTAGACATGGAAAGTCCTGCCTGTCCACAGTATCTTCCAACACTCCGTGGTGGGAGGAATGATTCACTGCATTTGCTCATTGGAGTATGAGTGTTCAGTGTGTGCATCCTTTTGAACTTTTTATTGTGTCATGAAAGTCTATTATTGGAGATACCCTCCCCTATAAAGCTATGAGATCTCTAAGGTGTAGGAAATGAATCTGTATTTAAGCATGTATGTTGTGGTTTTGATTTTGAATATCGCCCAATGGCCTACATGCCTTTAAAGCCTTGGTGTCCGGTCCTGGCACTGTTGGGAGGTGGTAGAACATCTAAGAGTTGGGGCCTGGTGAGAGGTCTTCAGGTTATTGGGGATATGCTCTCAAGGGGATATTGGGACCATGGTTTCTTCCTCCTTCTTCTTTTTTTTTGATTATTTTTGTTTCTTTGGTATGAGGTGAGTAATTTTGCTCCTCTAGGTTCTTCCACCACAAACCATAATTGCTGGGGCAGATCACTCATACCCTGAAACCTCCAAACCTGTGAGCTAAAATAAATCTCTTCTCTCTATAAGTTGATTATCTCAGGTATGTATTATAGTGAAGTAAAGCTGCCTAACACAATGTGAAGCCGTTAAAGATTCAGTGTCCATCACTTTGCAATCTAATAGCAGTAAGACAGCCTGAACTGAGTTTACTTTGGGTTTTCTGAACAGAAAGCATTTGCAGAGCAAATCAGTCATGCAAACAAGATTGCTGTGAGAACTGAGTTCTTCAGTAAAGCTGAGGATTCAGATCCCTACAGCACTTCAGAGGCTCTATGGGTCTACCAGTAATGGATGATTCAAAGTTATTCCTGTTCATTCATTCATGTAGGAACACAAGTGCTTATACCTAAGGTCAATCAGTTTACCAAGTCCTGTTACAGTGGAACTTAAAGAGACAGAATCCTATTTCTTTGAGAATGTTCTAATTATCTAAATTTTCCTTTTTTCTGTCAATTATTGATACTTCAGTGAACATCCAGCTAACTAGCTATATATCTCATATACATAATTTAGAATACATATATAGAAACTCTAATATGTATGAATGTATGCTTAACATTATCAGTATTATATTATAATCTATATCTGTGGGTTCTGTATCCTCAAATTTAAACAATTGCAGGTCAAAATTAGGCATCTGTACTGAACATATATAGACTTTTTTTCTCTTGTCATTCATTATTCCCTAAACAATATAGTATAATAATTTTATACAGGACATTTAAGTTATAAGTGACTTAGTAGTGATTTAAGTCACACAGGAGAATGTGCACAGATTTACATGCCAACAGCGTGCCATTTTGAATAAAGGACTTGAGCACTGAAGGGTTTGGGTATCTGCAAGCAGTCTTGGAAGCCATCCCCCAGGGATGCCAAGAGAACACTGTATACACTGTAAACTACCTAGTATGTGCTATATCATATATATCATGTAATGGCATATATACACATAATGTACTCTTTGTTTATTCAAATAGATCTAAAAATGCACTTGAGTATGCAATCCATCATATCCATATATAATGTTCAACTTTTCATGTTTGCAAAACTAATGATTAGGTTTTTAAATGAAAGTAAGAAATTGTAATGCATAAAAGCCCAATTATTTGACTGAAAATAAACAGCACATCAAAGAACTATAGATTTTACTAAAAACCCTTTGTCCCCAGTATTTGCACAAAACAAGATTAATTAACTGAACTTTGGTTTTGTTTCATGCACTAAGTATTCATTAAGTGTCAGGCATGAGGCAGGGGAAACAATGCATTGAAAACACAGAGGTCTTGCCCACATGACTGAAGTAGGGATCTCTCTCTCTCTCATACACACACACACACACACACACACACACACACACACACGCACACATTCAGAGTCACTTTATGAAAAGAGTGAGGCAGAAAAATCCAGAAGAGTAAGGGAGAGGAGAGTAAGCAGAAACAGGATGGTGGGAACTGCCTCCTCCTGGTAGGAGGCTCTTTAGCAGAACTCCATGTAAAGGGGAGTTTGGGACATGTGCCTCCCTTGGGTAGGAGGATCCAGGCTGAGGAATATCATTGAAGGCCAGTGTAGTTACAGGAGAGAACAAGGGTGTTGAGAAAATGAGGTTGTGGGATATCCAGAGATCATGGAAGGCCTAGGACTAAGAATTTTTTTCTAAGAGTAATGGGAAGTGCCTGGAACATTTTAAGCATGGGATTACCCTTCTCTCTCTATTTCAAATCCACAAGTTGATGTCGTTTTTTGTAAGTCAGGATAAACCAGATATCCATAGTTTGCTAAGCACATACACTTTTTTATATCACTCTCTCTGTCTGTTGAAGTGGAAACAGCTATGAGCTCCCTAAAGGCAGAAATGTGGCTCATATCACACCCTGCATACCCCCCCACACCATATTTCTTACATTCTTTACATCCTTATTTTCTTCATTATTTCTTTCTCTCTTTGCCTCCCTCCCTCCACACACAGACACTAGTGTGCGCACACATACACACACACTATATATATTTCCCATGATGTGAGAGCAGATCATTGTGCTCTCCTTTCTCAGCTTTTTCCCATCACTCCCTGAGCCCTGAAGACCAGGCCTGATAATAACTAAACTCTGAGATCACAAAAGCTAAAAATAAAACAAACAAACAAAAATATATCTATATTTATATAGATAGATAGATAGATAGATAGATAGATAGATGATAGAGTTGATCCCCATATCCCTATACCTTTCACTCTACCATGATACCACTTTTTATACAACAAGAATCTCTCCAGAAACCCATACCTTTTACAAGGTACCCTTTTTTTTTTTCAGTGATACCAATGCTGATTATGATCAATTCTCAAGAACTGAGAACCTTCTCCCTGCCTCACATTTCAGACACATTGTTTCATTTAATTCTCCCCATGATTTTATGACATGTGTATTATCATTCTAATTTTAGTTATGGAAGAGGTGGCTCTGAGAAATAGGTGGGTGGCCCAAATTTTTATAGCGTCTAAGTGCTGGAGACTGGTTTTATATAAATGTATCTCTGGCTTTACCCTCCATCTGCATTTCAAAGTAATAAACATAAAAAGGAGAGTATCACAGCAGGAAGGAAAGTGATACAAAGAAGGATCAGATGCCAAAAGAAAAGAAAATCTTTTGTTTTCCCATGTAGAATGTGTCTCAGTCACATTCTCACTGCTAAAGTCGGAGACAACTGGTCATATAACACAACTTAGTGGGAGGAAGATTTATTTGCTCAGTTTCACAGGTTTCTGTTTGTTCGTTCGTTTGTTTGTTTGTTTTTAGCTTTTGTGATCTCAGAGTTTAGTCTATTATCAGGCCTGGTCTTCAGGGCTCAGGGAGTGATGGGGAAAAGCTGAGAAAGGAGAGCACAAGGATCTGCTCTCACATCATGGGAGCGAGAAGCAAGAGAGAGCAATCAAGCAAGGGGATTCAAGGACAAAAACACAGTCCCTAAGGCCACCCCCCAGGGACCCAGCCTAGGTTTCCACCCAGAAAATCCATTACAATGGATTTATCCACTGATGAAAAGATTATAAGCCTCATGACTTAATTATATGAATCCCGAACCTTAATACATGAGCTCTTTGGAGGACGTTCCATACTAACCAAGACATTCCTCCCCTGGTCCCTGAAGATCCCATGTCCATTTAAGAATTCAAAATGCATTTAGTTCAACTCCAAGAGTTCCCATAGTCTTAACATTTTAAGCATTGCTCAAAAACCCAAACTCCAAAGTCTACCCTGAGACTCAAGATAAACTCTTGACTGTGAGATTCTGTAAAAGAAAATAAAAACAAATATAAAAAGAAAGTTACACGCAGTCAATGTTGAATGGCAAAGAGTAAATATTTGCATTCCAAAAGGGAGGAACAGGGTCATTGATAGAAGGAATGGGACCAAAAGAGAATCAAAACCCAGCACAGCAAGCGTTTAATCTTGCAGGTCCATTTTTGGCATCTGGGGCACATGATGGTGAGATGCAATCTCCATAAGCTCTTGGCAGCCCTGCTTCTGTGGTCTGATTGATTGAAAGGAGCAGCATATTCACTTTTCCAACCTGGTTCCATGGCTTGCAGCTTGCAGACTTTCCTTGTGACTGCTCCATGTTTCAGGCATTTCTAAATTGCAAGGGTTTTTCCTGCAACCTTCGCTTCACCCTCAGAGCTTCACAAATTACTACCCCATTTGGGCCTGCTTGCAAGTATTCCAACCCTGCCACACATTGCCTAGATTCTCAGATGTTCTTTTGAAATCTGGAGGGAAGCCTCCGTGACACCCTTTCTCTAGCAAAGCCAGCATTATGTGAGCACCCGGATCTACCAATCACTGCCAATGGGCCCTTTCCCATCGCAACTGCTGCTGAGCTCACTTCAGTCATGGAAGCCACTGGGTCTGTCTTGATCCTGGCCTCTGCCTTTAAAATCATAACCACCATAGGAGGGTCCTTGTATCCATGGTTATGCACTTGGAATTGAACTCTCCTGACCACATTCCTTTCTTTGTTCCTGTGTGAAGCATTTAACATTCCTTCAACCATCTTACTTTTTTTACACAGCACCATTTCACTGGGCCCCAGTTTTACATTTGTCTTTCTGGGCAAACTGCAAATCTATAAAGCCTTTCTGCTTTGCTTTCTGCTCCCAAAATTTAGTGTACAATTCACTGAATGCAGACATCAATATCCACAATGCAGTTTGGACATTTGGTGGTTTTGAGATTTCCTCCCTCAGTTTCATCAGTCCATCTTCTTTAAATAGGGCATCACACAAATTTTCAGGACATGGGTAAAATGCAGATAAATTCTTCAGCAAAATGCAACAAAAGTGGCCTGTACTCCATTTTCTTATGGAGTCCTCATTGTCCTCCTAAATCTCTTGAGCACAGTTTCTATCATTCACCTTTATAACCATAGGCTGATCCTTCCAATTTACTCTCACAAGTCAGTTTCAGACTCACAAAGCACATGATCGGGCTTAGATATAGCAGTGACCCCACTTCTCTAATGCCAATTTCTATGTCAGGACTGGAATTCAGAACTTGGGGCATGGCAGCAGGAAGCAGAAAGTGGGAAAGCACAAGGATCTGCTTTCACATCATGGATGCCAAAAGCGAGAGAGCGCAAGCAAGCAAGGGGATTCAAAGACAAAAGCAGTCTCTAAGGCCACACCTCCAGGGACCTGCTTTCTCCATCCACATTCCACTGACCTTGGTTTACACCCAGAAAATCCATTACAATGGATTTATCTACTGATAACCATAGTACAACCCTCATGACTGAATTATATGAATTCTCTACCTTTATACATGAGCTCCTCAGAGGACATTCTATACTAACCATGACAGAATGTCTCTATATAAAGCTGATACATTAACAATGAAAAACTCTTCAGAGATAAAATAATTGAATCATAAGGATTCTAATCTTATCAGGGAATTAACTGATGAATGGATTAACAATTTTATTGGGTGGTACTACAGACATGTGGGGCATGACTAGACAAGATGGGTCACTGGGGGCATGGCCTTGGGGACTATGTTTGCCCCTGGTACATTTTTCTTTTTATCTCTACCTCTCTCTGTCTGCTTTGTGGCTTCCATGGGCAGCTTTCCTCTGCCATACCCTGCTACCATGATGCTTCTGCCTTGGAGCAGGCTGATCATGGACTGAACCTATGAAACTATGAGCCAAATAAAATTTCCTTCCTCTAAGTTGTTCTTGTCAAGAATTTTGGCTGCTGCAATGGAAAAGCTAATTAATACAAACTCCATGGCTAAAGACATTAATAACATTTCCTTTGCTCAGGAGTTGGAAGTGAGGGAAGGTGGGACCTGACAACTCTACTCAGCATCTCCAGGGGTCTGGAAGGCTGTGGCTGGAGTCATCTCAAGTCCCTTCACTGAAGGTCTGGCCTTCAATGCTAGCTGTTGGCTGGGGGCCTCAGTTGGACATGTGTTTGGGACTTCAGTTAGAAGCATAGACTTTCTGTGCAAATGGTTTATTTTCTCATGGTGTTCAGGGACAGATGTTTTAAAGGAGAGAGTCAGGTGAGATGCCACATTTTACTACATAGCTTTGGAAGTCATGCTACATTACTTCTGGTACTTTCTCACTCAGGATTGCCCATGTTCAAGAAGAGGAAAATATTATTCCATCTGCTAATGGGATGAGTGAACAGAAATATTTTAAAATAACTCTATCATCTTCAAAATTTTGCATAAATAGGAATTAGCCTAAGAAAATACAGAGCAAAAGTGGCAAACTCAGACCTCTTCTGTTCAAGATCCATGCTCTTTGACTTTGGTGTCAGAGTGGCCACTGACAAGTCAATTTTGATGCAGTCTGACCTTCAATATGTCCCCTTTAAGAACTCTTAAAGAAATATAGAGAGATTGTATTCATAAGAGTTTGCCAGAAGATGGCAGATAGGAACGACACAAAGCCCAGGAGCTCCATGAGAATATCGACCTAAAGAAATGTTCCTTTTTCTTTCTGAGGTAAGGGAGCAAAAAGAGGAACAACTAACAGCTATGGAATTTTTAAAAAATCCAAGCTAATAGTCTCTGCTTCCTAGAAACAACTCATTTTGATAAATGGAGCAGCCAATGACAAAGGGGCACACCAGCCTCTGCAATCGCAGCCTACTCTAGTGAGTGTCCCTACCCTTCATTCCTGCAGAATCAGCACCTGTGGGGCCCACAAGAGCTGCATGAACTTGCAGATGTGGTCTGCAGTGCCAAGTGTGCTGCTATTCCAGTGTGGCCGCAGGGACAGAAATCCTCACTCTGAATGATATTGAGCATGGTTCCTCCCAACCCTAGAAACAGCCTGAACCACTGTTGCCCAGAGAGCCTCCCTTCCCCCAGCACCAGCAGAAGTGTTGCAGTTCTGGGTCAGTTTTGCCCAGACTGAGCATAGCTGAGGAAGAAGGACTTTGGACCTCCCCACCAATACCCAGCCACAGGATTAATATCGGCCTGACCAGAGCAGGCCTGGGATTACCTCTGAATATCCAGTGGTGGAGTTGGTGGAGGCTGCAGCATGAGGTGGTCCTGGAGGTCTGGTGATACTGAATCTGAGGCCATCAGGCCTTTTAATCAGCATAGCCATCTTCAGCAAGTCTACTGACACAGGCAAGCATTTCTACAACTGTGGCTTATCTACATGGGAAATCAGTAGTAGGAAGACCTACACAGGAAGAAATTGCCTCCTAGAGCTATGGTGAATAGTGATGGGATGGATGTAGCGTGTCCCCTTCAGATGCCTACCCCACCAGCACAGCTGATGGGATCAGCCCCTGCAGACCACAGCACAAACTGCAGCTGGGAGCTGGTGCTTACAGGCATCACCATTGGCACGGCTTAGCCGCAGCTGTACAAGCAATGTTGGTGGAGTGGCTTAGGCCAGGGAGTGCCTCCCAGAGCTAACAGGAGGAGCAGCATCAGTAACAGCTGGGTTCTGCAGAGCAGAGAACTAGCAGCAGCATGACCCAAGCTACAAGGATGACAATTTAGGCTGTGAGGAACGTGAGGGCCACTGCACCAATGAGGACTACTTCCACTACAAAACCAAACCTGATGCCAAACCTGTGAAAACATGGTCCACACAGACTTGGGAGAACCTCCAGGCCCTTTCTCTAGTGCCTCCTCTACCACCACCCCAACACAGCACAGGAGGACTGGAGCCCATCATAAGCAAAAGCCCCTAGGTACTCACAGGCCACACTACTAGGATCACGGTGTCTGCAGACAGGGAGAGGGTCTTCTGCCTCTCACACACAATAAACCAGCAGTAAAGCTCCTTGGCACACCATAGACTCTGCAGACCTTAAATTGAACCAGAAAGGAGTTAAGAAAAGACTACACATATCTCAACCTCCTGGATCCAGCTTGCTAAAGGTAAGGGAAACAGATTATACCACACAGGGGCAACCGAGGCCCATATCCATCTAGAGCAGAAGACTCCTTCCTGGAAGATTTTTTTCCATTTATTTATTTATTTATTTATTTATTTATTTATTTATTTATTTATTTATTTATTTATTTTGCGGTACTGGGGATTGAACTCAGGGGCATTCTACCTCCGAGCTACACCCCCAGCCCTATTTTTTATTCTTTTTTTGAAACCGAGTCTCACTAAGTTGCGGAGTGCCTCACTAGGTGCTTTTTTCTTTTAAATTTTTGCTTTTGTTGTGGTTGTTGGTATGGGATTTCTTTTGTGTTTTTTTTTCTTGTTATTGTTGTTGTTATTTTTATTTTTCTTTATTTCCCATTTCTGTGATTTCATTTTTAATTTTGTTTTGTTTGGTTTTACTTTTTGTTTACTTGTTTTTCATTTGCTTGGGGCTTAATCTTTTTTTATTTTTCCCTTTCTTTCCTGTAGATGTGCCTGTGTATGAGTGCATCTGTAGTCTTTTTCCATCTGTGTTTTCATTTTTTCTTGTCTTTTTCCCCTTACATTGCTGATGTCACAATAGTAGTTTTTCCACTCCCCTCTGGTTTCTCTGTTTGGACTGTCACTGTCACTGTCACCCTCCTTTCTTGTGCATCCTCACATTACAAAAAAATAGTGCATACAACTTTGGGCTCCAAAGGCAGCTCTGAGAAATATATATACCCCAGTATGCCAACAGGGAACATTGGAAGAAGAGACTGAACTCCCCACAAATTGAAATAAAATTTAAACAGGTAGGAATTCTAGACAGCACTACCATTATAAACAAAAAAGTCAAATAGAGGATAGACTATCTTACTGAATATACAACAATTGCTGCCCAGCCACATGGCAGCATAGAGGAGGTAAAAGAATATTGAAATACATTAGATATTCCAGGTTTTATATCCACTTAAAGAGACAGAGAGGGATGAGTTTCATTAGCTGATTATAAGAAGCAGATGCTCAGAGACTAATTCCTATCAAACCTCTAGTCTCACTATAAAAAGTGAGAATACACAAACAAAAAGAGGAAGCAGGAACTTCAAAAGCATAACTGCAAAACTATGAACCCTGAAAATATGGGGAAAAACTATAGTCCTCACTACCCCATAGCAATGGAAATCACTGATAAGAGGAGCAGATGATGACAGAAGGAAGATTCAGAATTTTGATTTTCAATATGATAAAAGATCTTAATAATTAGAGAAAGTATTCAGGATGTAAAAGACCATATCAGTAAAGAAATAACAAAAAAAATGCCTGAATGATCTGGAAGAATAAATGAACACTTCAACTAAAGCTATAACCAACAGAATATAACCACATGAAAAAGAGTCTCTGCCTTAGAAGAAGGTACAGTCAAAACTAAATAATCAGTCATGAACATAAAAAAGACAATACAACAGGAGCACCATAACATTCAAGAATTATGGAATAACAAATAACCATACTTAAAAGTAATTGGGATTGAAGAAGATATACAGAGAATTAAGAATCTCTTCAGAGAAATAGTATCAGAAAACTTTCCAAACTTTAATAATAATATGGACATCTATGTACAGAAGACATTAAAAACCCGATCAGACAAGATCAAAGATCATACCCACTCCACATCATAATCAAAATGTGTAACATAGAGGCAATGGAGAGAATGTTAAAAGAGTTGAGAGCAAAGGGCCAGGTGACATTCAGCGGTAAAACAAGTACTGCAAGCAAGCCAGAATAGCATGGAATGATGTAAGATAATTAAAAGCTAAAAGAATTCATAACACTAAACTAGTACTCCAGAAAATAAAGAAATGAATCAAAGCAGAAATTAAAAATAAACATTGGTATAAAAGAAGGGATGAATGCCACAAGATTAACAACTAAGCAAAGGAGAACTAATAGTGTCTCAAATACAAAACATTACTCAAAATGACAGGAAATAAATATTATCTCTCTATAACACTGAATGCCAAATAGTCTCAACTTCCCAATGAAAAGACATAGACTGACAAATTGGATTAGAACTCATAATCTAGGCCTGGCATGATGGTACATGCTTGTAATCCCAGTATTTAGGAGGCTGAGAAAAGAGGATCATAAACTCAATGAAAGTCTCAGCAACTTAGAGAGATCCTGTTTCTAAATAAAAAATAAAATAGGTCTGAGGGTGTCGCCCGAGATAGAAGGCCCCTGGATTCTATCCCAATTACCAGAACAAACAAACACACTCATAACTAAATGCTGCCTGCAAGAAACACACCCTATAGGTAGAGAGATTCACAATCTGAAGGTGAAAGGATGGAAAAAGATATACCATGCAAATGAAGACAAAAAGCAAGCAGTGGTAGCTATTCACAAATGCCACAATAAAATTTAAGCCAAAATTTGTCAGAAAAGACAAAGAAGGTCACATCTTATTGATAAAAGGATCCATCCAAAATGAAGTCTTAACCGTAGTATTTAAACTTCTAATGTTGGCATACTTACCTACAAAAAACAAACTTTTCTTGACTTGAAGACCCAGATAGACCCCAAACGCAGTAATTCTGGGAAACTTCAACATATTTTCACGCCACCAATTAAATTAGTTTTCCAGACAAAAGATTAGTAAAAAAGACATCATACCTAAAAAAGCACTATAAACCAATTGGACATAACAGACATTTACAGAATATTCCATACAATAAGAACTGAATATATATTCTTCTTAGCTGCTCATGGAAGCGTCTCTAAAATAGAGCATATTCTAGACCACAAAAAAGCACAAGCAAATTCAAAAATTGATATAATGCCCTCATCTTTTCAGATCATAACAGACTGCAACTTGAGATTAAAAAGAAGATGCAGAGGAATTACACAAACACATGGTGATTGAATGAATGATACGTTACCAATTGAAGACTGTATTAGAGAATAAATAAATGGATAAACTTGAAATCTAGAATCTAATGAAAATAAAGATATAATTTACCAAAATCCATGGAACACCCTAAGATGGTGTTAAAAGAAATATTTTTGTACTGAGCACACACATAAGAAAAATTGATTCCAAATAAAGAACTTAATGATGTACTTCAAGGCCCTTGATACACAGGAACTAACTAACTAACCTCAAAGCCAGCAGGAAATAATCAAAATGAGAGTAGAAACTAATGATAGAGAAGGGAAAAAATCTAGAAGATCAACAAAAATCTGTTTTTTTAAAAGATAAATGAGATTGATAAACCCTTAGACAACTTAACTAAAAGAGAGACCAGACTCAAATTTATATAAGAGATGAAAGAGTAGCTGTCCCCACAGATAATGTGAAAAAACAGAAAATTATTAGGAAATATTTTGGAAACTTGTATTCCAATAAACTGGAAAACTTAGAAGAAATTGATAAGTTCTTACACACCTGCACCTACCTAAACTGAACCAAAGGCAGAGAAAACCTAAACAGATAAATAGGAAGCAAAGAGATTGAAATAAAAAAAAAAATATCCCATCAAGCTGGGCATATTGGCGCATGCTTGTAATCCCAGCATTTGGAAGGCCGAGACTGGAGGATCTGGGTTCGAGGCCAGTCTCAGCTACCTAGTGAGGCACTCCGCAACTTAGTGAGACCCTGTTTCAAAATAAAGAATAAGAAAAATAGGACTGGGTATAGCTCAGAAGTAGAATGTCCCTGAGTTCAATCCCCAGTACCGCAAAAAAAAAAAAAAAAGAAAAAGAAAAAAGAAAAAAAAATCTCCCATCAAAGAAAAGTCCAGGTCCAGATGGATTTCCTGCTGAATTATACAAGAAATGTATAAAAGAGCTAAGTCCAATGCTCCTCAAATTATTTCATGAAATATGAAAAGAAGATATACTATCAAACTCATCCTATGAAGCCAGCATCACTTTAATACTAAAACAGAATAAAGATGCCATAAGAAAAGAAAATTA